>WEDG01004380.1:0-25093 GCA_017591395.1 Schistocephalus solidus
ATTAAGAAAGGAAACAAATTCGCTGATAGAGTCACTTTGAAAACCCAAGGTTGTGGTGCCGCGATTGTGTCTTAAAAATTTCTTCAATTTCAACGGCCAAGTTTACGAACAAAATAAGGGACACCAATGGGCTCACCTCTATCCGGACTGATTGCAGAAGCAGTCATGCAGAGGCCGGAGCGGCTAGTCTTCAGCTCTTCCCCCCCCCCGAAATTCTGGGCCAGATACGTTGACGACACTTTCGTCATCATCAAACTAAGCGAAGTGCAGTCTTTCAAGACACTTTTGAACTCCATCTTTCCCGACATGCAGTTTACTATGGAAGAAGAGGTCAACAATCAGTTGCCCTTCCTCGACGTACAAGTGAATAAGCTGGCAGACGGGAAAATAAGGACAACGGTCTACCGGAAGGCAACTAACACCATGCGTATCCTCCACTTCAGAAACAATCACCCCGTTGGTCACAAACGCAGTTGTGTGGGAACCCTCTTCAAATGCTTTCAAACACACTGCAGCGACGACAGTGGGAAGAAGGAGGAGACTAAGTACCTGCATGCCCTATTTGAAGCCAACGGTTATCCGAAGCCCTTTATACGCAAGTGTCTTAGGAAGCCCAACCATGAGCAATCGAATGGAGAAGACCCGAAGTTCTGGCTCGCAATCCCCTTATGTGAAGAACGTATCAGGAGCGACGGCAAGAATCCTGAAACCTTTCGGGATCAGTGTGGCTCATAAGCCTGGATCAACAATCAGACAGCGCATCATGAGGCCCAAATAACCGCTACCAATGACAGAGCAATCAGCAGTAGTTTACAGCATATCATGCCAAAGCTGTGATGCGAGGTATGTTGGTGAAACGGGCAAACGCCTTGGCACAAGATTGCATGCGCAGCAGCTTGCAATCAACTGCAAAGATAAGCTGTCTATGGCCTATGGCCATATACAACAGAAGAACCACAGTTTCACCTTTGAGAAAGCGAGGTTATTCGGCTGAGCCAACGATAAGATGACCTGACTGCTGCTCGAAAATTGGTCCTCGACGGGCACACTAAACAGAGCCATAGACTTGCATCCCGCCTACCAGGTGATACGCAAAAGGCTCGAGTCAGTTCGGGCAGGGTCAGTGGGGCAGTCGAGAACAACCAAGCATGAAAGACAATGGACACCAGAGAAAAAGAAGAGAGGGGCCGGCCGGAGGCTATGTGATTTGCGTGGAACACCAACTCACCACCACGCCCACGAGGCTGAACTCAGCTCACGCGGCCGTAAAAGACTGATTAGTCCGTTGGCTGACGAGGGACAGGCCAACATGCACGCTGACTTGCAAACAAATACGACGGCAGCAAAAGGTAATAATGGCACGCGAGTGAAGAGATTAAACCTGATCAGCAGCGAACAGGGAGGTCAAAGTTCATACTCCGAGCAGGGATATGATAACAGGCAGACGGCAAGGCTGATAAAGTAAAGATTAGCAGGATGATTAACAACAGAACTCTTATGATGGAAACGAGGGGCTTTCCGAAACGTCAGTCAAAAATCATTCCAGTCCATGAAGTCGTACTTTCTCCTTCGTCTTCTTTGGAAGATTATGAATATATATACATATATATATATGTTGAATAGTTGAGGTAGTATGCATTCCAAGATGATAAATGAAGAAAGCAGGCTCGTCTGAAAATCGAGGTTTACTCGTGAATTTTCAAGCTGGTTACACCAACCCATCGTCAGACGAAATGAGAAGTAAGAGTTGGGATTGTCACGCTGGAGGGTTTAGGGGCCGAGAGGTTACATCGACAGACTGACGCCATGGGGGGTTTGGGGGGCCGTGAATCCTGTTACGATAGCTGTCGCATTGTAAGGGGAGGGGTGCTAGAGTTATGATAGCAAGTCAAGTGGCGGTAGATGCAGAGTCAGCGAGGGGCCGAGAGGTTACATCGACAGACTAACGCCATGGGGGTGTGGGGGCCGTGAATCCTGTTACGATAGCTGTCGCATTGTAAGGGGAGGGGTGCTAGAGTTATGATAGCAAGTCAAGTGGCGGTAGATGCAGAGTCAGCGAGGTTACACTTGGTTGGGCACAGATAGGCAGATGTTGATTTTAAGGTGGGCGCAAGTCAGTGGACCGATCACACAGACCTTCGTAATGCGCATCCAGATCGACGTGGTGGTTGATACTGTTTGTACCGGAGTGCCAAGCTTCGAGGAATTCGCGTGCCTGTTTGGTGCTAGCCATGGCGACCACTTCCGTTCCCTCCCAATTGAAGCGGTGGTCGCAATCAACGGCGTGCGCAAACACGAGAGACAAGGGATCGTGTCGGCGGATGACCAGTTTGTGTTCACACACATATATATATATATATATATATATATGATAAGGTGGAACCGACAAGCGAGACCTGAATGGCCATCTGCTTATCAGCATCATCAGCTACACGTAACGTCTACCACGGAGACATAAATGTTCCTTTTCGATGCAGATCGATGAGTAGTGGCTCACCGATCATATATATATATATATATACATATACATATACATATATATATTGCTTTTGAATTCCGAAGACTTGCCAGGTCCTTTTTGCTTTTACTTACTAGCGTCCTCGTCATGTCATCCTCGCGAGGGATTAAGACCGTTCTATCGCGCGAAAAGTGCCCCTTACTTTTTCAATGTAGTCGTCTTTGTTCTAAATAACCGTGGACTGCGCTTTGTCTACTGGACGTATGAAAATATTTTTGTCGGCCTTTAACTTCCGAAGTGTTTCAATTTCTGCTTGCGAGGGTGTCTTGCATTTTTGTGGGATATCAGTCTGAAAGATATTCACTGTCGTAGCAGATTTCTGATTTCCGTGGTAATTGGGGCTTCACGAATGACAAATTCCGCAGATGAAATTAAGTCAAGTTGTTGGACATCCGTGGTATTGAAGCATGCATCGTGGCTCATGATTTTACCTGCTCTTATGGCAGTTGTTTGGAAGATAGGTTGCGCTCGAAATTAGCATAGAAAATGTTTACGTTCTTTTCGCTCAACGTGGTCAACTTCTGTGGCAATTTGGCGTCATGTGCATCGAAAATACATCTTGCACTGAAATAAATTCTATGGTGCAAAGCATTTGTCAACACTTCTCCAAGAATCTTCGATCATTTGGTTTGTTCCTCCTCGATTGTTGCTTTATACTTGTGCAGACGCAGTTGTCAATCCTGAATTCAAACCCGAATCTTTCGGCGTCTGTGTTGTAAAACCGTTCGTTTACCTAGCTCGGTGTTGACTGGCAATTAATAAAACGGCATTTCGGCAGTTTTGGAGTCTAGGCACCTGTGTTGGGACCTCTGTTGAGCTAACCCGAAGCTTGTCGTCAGGAAAAGGATTCCCAACGACATGCTGATTTAAACGCTTCGTGCCCGAATGTATTCGGAATGTACGAGAATATATATATATATATATATATATATATATATATATATATATATATATATATTGAAGTTGAATACGTTCTATGGGAAATGGAGCTTTATTGTGTAAATTTTTCAACACCGGTTCTCCGGGTCGTCGTCGAGACGCAGGCGGGTAGCAAATGTGGCAAAAACAGTTGACATCGTAATCACGCGAAAAATCGATACTGGCGTGAACATTGGCATCAGTGAGCGGCCGCTGTGTGTATCCAGCCTGTCCTGATTGGTTCTCGCTTTCTTCCATTTTCTCCTTGAGATGTCTGTACGTCGCATCCAACTCGATATGTCTGTTGATGCATGGCTCATCTGAATGCATCGCCTCGAGGAACTCTCGACCTTTCTTGGAGGAACAGGCAGCGACAATCCGAGTTTTATCCCAAGCGAAGGTGTGCCCGGTGTCTAGAGTATGCATAGCTGTTTGGGATATATATATATATATATATATATATATAAAAGCTTGTTTTACAAGCCACCGGTGAACACAAGTCTGGCGAAACAGTGGGTGACACAACATAACAGACGAATGATTCGGGTGCGCAAATACAAAGGGGCTTTGAGCCAAGCGGTTACACAGTGTGCCGAACTAATTGGCGAGGACGAAGTCAGGCTGCTGCAGCAGCAGGAGATTGCTAAACGGGCCAGATACCTACGAGCAACGAAGATGCGGTGCTAACGGATAAGCTGCGAAATATAACTCATCCATCTCAAGAAGAGAACGACGTTCTGGTGCACAATATGTCCTCCAAACAGTTATCGCCTGCACAATTGAAAGTGCTGATTCATGAAGATTGCTTTAACATCGCAGACGCCGATCCGGTCAATCTCGTGGCCACTGTCGAGTCGACTTTCAAACAAACCGGCGAATCCGACGAAAAAAAGCACCTCGTTCGGCAGCAGCTAACTTCATTGGTGATGGCACACAACCCAGGCGCAAACATTTCCGGAGCGGAACATAGTGTTCTCAAGACACTGAGGGCTGACACCAGCATCGTAGTTCTGTCCGCCGACGAAAGACGTTCCACAGTAGTGTTGAATAAGACTGACTACATCCAGAAGGCCAATGCCTTACTGGAGGACCGACAGGCGTACCTGCCATGTGACGATGAACCGATGAAGAAATTTGTGATGAAACGCGACAAGACACTCGCCGACATGCTAAAGAAAAAGGCAATTACTAAGTCGGTACGACTAGCCATTAAACCAATAGACGCGGCCGCAGCAAGGTTCTACGGACTACCGAAAGTACACAAGGCTGGTATCCCCTTCCGGCCAATCCTGTCGTTGCACGGTGCACCAACATTTCATCTGGCGAAATGGCTTTTCCTAAATTTGCGGTCGCTCACCTCAGACGCGAAAAACAATAGTCTGTTCAGCAACTCAATTCCTGGAGCAGCTCCAGGGAGTGCAAATCACTGCATACGAGGTGATGGTGTCATTCGATGTCATCTCTCTCTTCACCTCGATCCCACAAGGCCTGGCAATCGAAACGATCAACGAACTGCTCGAGCAACGAGACGGACGAGACGGTGAACTGGAGACATCTCATCCAGCTCTTAAAATTCTGCCTGAAGACGTTCTTCACTTTCGAAGGAACAACGTACGAGCAGGTCAATGGGACGCCAATGGGATCGCCACTCTCGGGCTTCATCGCAGAGGCAGTACTCCAATAAGTAGAGACCCTGGTTTTCGCAAGCCAAGCAGCCTGGAGGGTATGGCGAGGGGAATGGGGACGGTGGGTATTGTTGTTTGTTTGAGTTTAACAACCGCGTATTTTGCGATCTGCGAGCCGTGGCCGACTGCAGAAGACGTGATAACCAGCATTTGTTTAGGGCACCTTTTCTAGCCCCTTCCTCCGCGAGGAGGCAAGCAGTGCTGTCTCTAAATAGGGCTGCTCGGACATCCCAGACGCCTGCCAAACTCCACTATGGGTCACGGTTTTGTTTTAGTGGGAGAACGACCCGAGTTAGCCTGAACCGCCTACGGGGTTGCTGTTGCCCCCACCGTAGGACTTTTTGAGAGGGGGGGGAGGTGGGAAGTTCGGGAGTCAGATATATCGGGTGTAGAGGCACACACGACAGTGGAGCTCCTCACCTGGTTTAGCATGCCGGTCATGACGGTTTCCCGGGGTGTGGCCGCTGGGAAGAACCCAACTTCGAGGAGCCACAGGTGAGAGTTGGGTACCAGTTAGAAGCGGCCACAGGAGCATTCACCACCTGTACGAGACAAATGGAGTGACCAAATGCTATCTGTGTGGTGCTACCCCTAACTAGTACCCCATTCACCCCTATTAATGGGTAAATCATATACAACGGCTTGCTACTAGCAGAATCGGCCTTATTCTAGACTGATTTTCCAACCTGGGTAACAGATATTACAGAGAGCTTTTCTGACACATTACTAACTACAACGCGGATGGATGTCGACGAATTTGCATCCTGTCCTGTATGTTTGAGAGAACAGATATTGCAAGATTTAAAATCTTCGGCTTGGTCTGTCAAATGGTCTATTTCCTGATAGAGTTATGCGATACATAGTTGGTCAAACGCTGCCCATTAAAAGCAGGAAGGGTGATCAAGAATGAACCCGTACAGATGGCCTGCTGGAAGCGCTGAGGGTCATGTCTTCTTTGGAGAGGGTGCAATGAATACTCGTGCTCCAGCTAGTATATAGTAAAGCAGACATACCCAGTTTAGTCCTCACTATCGCACCTCACTAGCGCATTCCAGTGACCAAAATCTGTAGCATAAAAGCCACCATCAACGCGAGATATTTAATTTCGTAGGATCTATCCCCGATGACTCAGATAGGTAGCAAAAATATCTTTATCTTCCTATCTTCATATAAATGATAACCTCAAGGAAACAGATGTGCATTTAAACCCGCTGAATGGCACAGTTAGGCCTTATAAATTTATTTCAGTGCTATATTTAAAGAAAACGTAATTTCTTACAAGATAGGCAGTCAACACGTGAGGTAAATGAATGTAGTCAAGAATCGCAAGTCGGATCTAAAATATGACATCTAGCTGTTGATTTTATACGCTTGATTTTTTTGCAGGTCACCATTAAAATGTAGGCAAGCCATGATGTACGAACCTTTATAGGATTTTGCCAAACGCTCCTCAATATTACAACCGTATCAACCAATTTCTAATAACTGGAAAGAAATAGGTATTTCACGCTGTTTATCCCACAGTATAAGTAAGGGATGTTTGTCCAAATAAGCTAATGCGCCAATCACCACAACCACAACCACCACTGACCTACGAGGTGTGCTTAATCCTAAAGTGCTTGTTAAATGGTTTTTCGGAGCGAAGTAGAATTTTGTGGCATCTACGTCAGCATTCATTATCCATACACGCCAACACCGCATTCCAGACGCAAAATCAAGTGATGACGACCGAAAGTGGGCGTGCGTACAGTGGCCAAGAGATTTAACCAACAGTTCCCGGGTGCCCTGTGAAACCTTATTTGTTAGCTTTAACCGAAGCGATCTCGAATGAAATGATCCCAACCGTCACAGAAGTTGATTGAAATCCCACAAAACTATAAATTGTGTTTTTTCAATCAACTAGCAAGCATTGAGTTATACAGGGCAACCCAGTTATGATTACGACTAGAAGAGATTTCAACTGCAGGATACCTAGTGTTCAAGGCGTGACCAACTGGCAGTGTCTATCTTCCACTGCCGTTTTACTGCTCGCCTTTATCTTCTGAGTGGCTTGTCAGCGGCAAATCAACCGATGGGTATTCGGATGTTTGGCGATTCCATTCGATCCCAGAGCAGACGTGTTCAGACTGTATTGACACTTCTTATGTCCAGTTAATTAAGTCACATTCCGGATAAACCTTGCCGAATTAGATGTAGGAACAGCTCCACCTGTATTTGATTGGGAAACTAACAGCCCAGAAAAACTTTGCGCATATTCCTTACAGTTTAAGTAGCCTTTTGCCGACATGCTGATTGCCTACCACCGACAGCGCGACCTCCACAGACTTGACTTGAGTATTCCTTCCAATCTTGTTGTCAATTGATAGTAAAATAAGTTTTTTTAAATGAAACTCGGGCACGTGAATCCCTTTATATTTGTATCTTTTGTGAGGCATTTTATCATTTTTTAGCATAGAATATGACTATTGATTTTCACCCCGACGTTTGTTGTTTTTTATGCTGGCATAATGGCCACAAGACGGCCCATGCATGCTTTGACCTCCACCTAGCACAATTTGCTTTCTAGCCTTTATAATGTAGGCCTTCAAAGATCTAATCAGTCGTTTTTTTGAGCCCTGCATTAAAATCAATTCCGAATAAGTTCTATGACAAAAAGGTTCGGCTGGGACTGGGACAAGGAGAGTGATCGGGTACTCGTATCTGTCGCGAGATATTTTGGTGGAGCAGTGCTCGCAGTGCGTTTTCCCCTGCATTAGGGCACTGACAAGTGATGTTCCTTTGATAGTCTCCTCTGCCTCAAAAATCTTTGTTACGAAGAGAAAAGTAGTGACTTGATGTCGCTAATTCCTACTGCTTATCTTAAATACCCTGACGCCGAATATATCAGAATTTTGGTGAACTTCCTGCTTGCGGCCATGGTGTTTATTTTACCATCTTCACACGTGCAACCATTCATCACGCTTTTGAAATAGAAATTGTATGTATTCCTCTAGCTTATGCAAAGTACTTCTGCACAGTCATATCAAACTTTCGTTGCACGGTGTTTTGGAGTCAAGCGGCGGAATGTTTCTTCGAGATTATAAGCGTAACTTATCTAAAGCTCAGAACGTAAGAATCTCCCGTCGGGTGGATAAAGAAGTCCGAGCTCTCAGATTTTTCGTGTGCTGGCACATTACAACTAATGGTTATCATGTACAAACAGCCGGTTACGTATTCTCTAGAACTGGAACGAATGAAACCCGCTTTCAACCTACTATGCCCAATGTTAGATAGGATAATATTTTCATAAAGTGCAACAGTGGACATTTGTCTGGCAGTGCAGAACAGTCAAGCTCTGACTAGTGTGGCAGAAGTTCTGAGGATGCCAGCGCCACATGGCGATGAATCGAAAAATATAGGAAGTAACTGATAAAGTTAGACAGTCTTTTGGGCTTATAAATGCTCTCTTCAAACAGCACTGTCACACACCCCCATCCTCTCCTCAAAAGCAGCATCCGGGAACAGAAACATGCCCACTAACTCTGCGAGGTCTGCCTTAAAATGCAGTCTAATCCTGTTTGCGTTTTTGCATAACTGGCTACCAAACCCAGTAGGAAGCTGCACCCTATCGGAAATCTATCTAGCAATCATGCAGTAGCACACACCACTACATGCTTGTTGTCCTAAGCATTAACAGCAAAATTTCGTCAAAGTATCTTGATGTTTTTTTCTTCGCCTCATGGTAAGTATTATTTACATGGTCCCCTGAACAGGAGCTAAGCACAGGAACCGTCCATAACAGAGGTGGCTTTGCGCCAAATTCCGAGAAATTAGGGTAAGCTTTAAAGTCAAGGCTGCCGAACGTTCACAGATCGCTAACGGAACTCACTCGTTCCGCTCGACCTTGGGGCTCATTCTCGAGTCCCGCCAGCAGCCAGACAGTGGCTAGTAGTAGTAAAGGCAGCGTAACAATGTGGACAAAAACAAGGGAGCCTGCAATGGCCATTTCTGTCTCATTAGCGGTTATCAGGCAGTAAAACCCAACCACAAAAAGTGCACCACCCTTGGCTGTAGGCTCAATGGTTAGAGCGCTGGACTTATGATCAACAGTTCGCGGGTTTGAGTCTCAGGTTTCGGGCAAACTAGGGTTGGGTAGGACTTGCTGATGACGGCTAATGAGCCAGAAATAGCCTTTCCAGTCTCCCTTGTCTTTGCCGGTATTGTTAGGTAGGCTTGAGTGTCTGTTGCGGTCTCTGAAACTGGGTTCGAGCTAGAACCCGAAAGTCAGGCGAATAAATGTCCTGTGCCAGCGATCGCGTCTACGTCCTCTTAGCGTTAATTGTCGTTCTCGGGTTCATGGTGGGGTTAGAGGTAGGATGAAGACGACGCTATTGGTGTATATTAGGCCTAATGTTAGGGTTGGGATACAGGAAAATGAACTCTTCCTTGAATTATGCGCAGATCCACCTGTATCACTTGGACGAAGCATTCTTTCTACTGTGTTCTGTTTAGGGAACCATATAAATAAATCTTTTCTCTTTATACACAATAACGCAGACCCTGTTGTTTTTGGTTCAAAGGGGCGGATTTCGACTCACGTCAAAGGAGGGCGTCTCAAGAAAACATACCTGGAAAGTAAACCCCTGCAGATCCTTTACTTTACGTTTTTAAGCGATTTCGAATGCATCAGACACAAGCACAGTCAACTCGTGGAGATTTCAGCCCAGTTAATTATGCGAAAGAAAACAAAGTGCCTCGGTGAATACACTAGATGCTAACGGTAGAGATTACTCCTACTTGGCATACTGTCCTTTTCTTTATACACTAGTTCGGACAGCCGCTTTACACAATGGTCAGTTGGCTGTACTGTCTTCGCCAGCGTGGTTACCTCTTGACACTAACCCGACACTGTCCTGGTGAGCTGGACGTGCAAATTTCCTTCATCGTCTCTACCTGCTTATGTGCAATTACGGAGCTGTTCTCACTGCAAGCTAGAACACGGACGATTCCCACTTGGATGCCTTTTAGGCAGCCATTTACAGCTGAAAATCATTTGAATACGTCTTAACAGTTACGGCCGCAGTAAAAAAATTGATACTTCGTGACTCAGTGGGGAAATGCTTGATTTAATGCTCAATGAACGACAAGCCTGGGATCCATTGTCGGGTTCCTCGTGCCTGGGACTGTAATACGGAGAAGTGACTAAGGAAATTGGTCTGAAAAGCCGCATGACAGTCGTCTTTCGTTTGTTTCGATTAATTTTCCGACTTGGGATGGAGTGCGCACGACGAATGCCTCAATTCAATTGTTAATTTCCCTTTTCTTTAGGCGATTATCACTAACCACTGATGATATTAACTCGTCACATAACTTCCTGCGTTTTAAGCTCAACTGCTTCACAATAGTGCGTACCATATGCAGTCCCATGCCGCTAACCATTGCTAAAACAGATGAGGGGTTCATGAATGGGCCTAAAAAGGACAAAATAATGCTGGTGTTCGACCTTTTGAGTCTTCCCCTTCCTCATCTCAACCACGTCCTGTAATTGGCCATTTATAGTGGGTAACGGTTTATTAACAGTGAAAGGACAGAATCTGATCTCTTTACTGAAATGCAAACTGAAATTCTGAAATTGGTTTTTGATAAGAATGGATGACATGAGTGAGGTTTTAATAATGATAAACCGTACAGCAAGATATTTCAAGATATTTCCCTCATTTTAGGATGTCAGCCTTTGAATGGACTTCTTTTTAGCCTCCTACAACAAGAATTCAGTAAAAACATTACTACTTTTATTCAATGTCCTTTTAGCTTGAAATGAATTTTCTAGAAAACATGTACAAAATTTCCTTCTTTGAATTCATATGGTAATAAAGTAAGTTTTCTTCAAATATTTTTCATGCAACATCTTAGCAGGTTGTTTCCTGATGCAGCGGATAAAATATATAACATGGTCAAAATTGAGCAGTCTTTTGAATTTGAACTGCCATTTTTTCCGCTTTCCATTTGGATGTAAATTTTCGTACATGTACACCGTTTGGCCCATTTCGCCCATCATATACTGATTGTTAACTCTTTAAGCTCATTCAACCTATAACACTGAGGTCATCATCGCACGACGCTGGCAATGTTTTAAAGGAAGTTCGAGTTTGGTGACCCATTCGAGGACGATTCTTCACGATGGCGATACCTGCTGTCTTCGGCCATCCGTATGTAGTCTTCTGCTGTTACGTGGTTTGTAACTTATCTTATTCACGGCGAATGAAGGGCGTCTTTGCTGAAAACTTTGGAATTAAACTTTCCGAATTAAGCGTACCTCTCTTTCTCTGACATAAAAATTCATTGCGAACTTTTCGAAGCCCCGTATGATGTGTTTATGTGTCATAGCTAAATTTATGATTTTTCTTACACGGAGATTTGTAGCTTGGAAACCCTAAGTACAAATGCAACTGCACATAGGATTTAAAATTACTGCATTGCATACAACATACATCTAAATAGGACCCAATCTGCCCACATTTGGTTAATGATCCGTGGCCGATAAATTTAAGAGGGAGAGATAAAGGTGGTTTCATTTTATGGTAATAAACTTTTCTAAAATAATCTTGTGAACATTATATTCAGAGACACAATATGGTTGTCCTCCTGATTTTCACATGGAAAGTTTGGTACATATCTTCATTTTATTTCATGACCATGTGGATCGTCATACTTTTGAGACTGTTATCCAACCCCCTATGTTAAATGCAAATATTAAGGATTATTTTGTAGAGTAAAGCATACTGACGGACTTCCAGACTCTGCTGACGTGGTAGTCTGAAGAATCTAATCTCCGGTATTTGTCCCATGCATTTACGTACTTACCACCCGTTTGGTTATTCAGCGTCGCCGAAGGCGTTCTACAGTACGTGCCCTATCTAGTGTAATTTCATGGATTTCATGAGACAGGGTCACATTATGCGAAATCAGCCCACACTGCGTCCCCCAAAGTTTTAGAGGACTAAATAAGCGACCGTTCTTTAAAAAGAAGGTATATTGTGGTTTAAAAATTTAATATTACATTCAGAAATACTATTTTGTTAGAAGAGTGGCGAATTCCGAAAACATGAAAAATCGGGTTAGCTACTTAACCTGAAGTTTGTAAATGTACAGAATGCTTATCCATGTAAACAATCGAAAAACTTAAACACCGCAAATAGAATCACTTTTGAAAATTGTCCCTTAGTGTTGTCTTACAGATTGAGGGTAATGAAAATTATGGCCGTTACCAAACAGCCAAAATGTTCGAGTATAAATTCCAACATAGTTTAACGATAATTAGTGGTTTCTTCTTCCGTTTAATACATTGTTTAAGATGCGTTTAACTAAGGCAAACCTATTTTCGCTTGACTGCACTGGCAGAGACGTCACAGGAATAACATATTTTATAAGCTTACGTGCTGATAGGCCGGTCAGTGACTAATAAATTTAAATAGAATTGTTGGGTGAAATCGTAAACACATCATTTTATGCAAATTATGCATTTTGTTAAATTTCTTCGTAAGTATTTCGGGTGTTGGGATACGATGAGTTTCAGATCATCCTTGAAATAGTGGTGAATACTTTTCGATTTCCTGATTTTTCTGTTCATTACCCATACATGTAGATTCTGTTGTATGTTCTTAACAAAACATTCAAAATAAGATATTTCTTAAAGGCAATTACCGAAGTAGTGTGTTCTGAGACATTCTTTCTTCTACAGATGGCCATTTGGGCCATATTTGTAGACTTACCCAAACATGAAAACACGTTGCTGTAAAAGAAAAAGGCCCATAACATAATTTGACAATTGGTATTCTTCAGATCGATTCAAAAAACTCCTATAATAATTTACCTCGTTAGAAAACACTTTAATTAGACATATCGTTGTGAACTGTCTGCGTACTTAAACTTTTTCCAAGATCAACTAAAGGCAAAATAAGAAATTCGACCGGACTTTCGACATCATTGAAAATAAGGGGTGCACTATTTACTGCAAATGAACAAACGCACTTATTTATTTCTATTGAAACATTTTCGCCTTTCTACTGCAGATGGCCGTTTTGTGTCATAGTTTGCGATTCACCAAAAAATGAAAAATCATTGCCGAGAAGAATAAATGCCTGCAACATAATTCGGCAATTAATATGACTAAGATCGATGTTAAAACTCTTACAATAAGTTACCTCTTTAAAAAATACTTTGATTAGCTATTTTGTTGTCGAATTCCTGCATACTCAGCCGTTTTCCAAGATCAGGTCAAAGAGGATATGTGGACGTTCAACCGGTTTTACAACTTTGCTAATAATTAGGGATATAATGTCGGTTGAAAATGCGATAACTCACTTATTTCTTTCTATTGGAGAGTTTCTTGCTATACTTGCTTACCTTTCGGCCCAGTTTTAAGATTGCAAATGCACAACAAAGTAGCCAAATATTTACTAAGATTTTGCAAAGAAATGCCAATCTGCCGTTTCTGTTTCAATTTTCTGTATTCATTAAAAGTCAACTGCAAAAGTAAATTTCTCCGTCGCGTACGGCATGACAGAGAAAAATAACTGTATGTGGCGGTTTTTCATAGGTATGCTTGTTTACAGTCTCAATTATCTTTAAGGTAAACAAAATATGCTCAAATGAGTTTATTACTGAGTTTTTCGCAGAAAAAGTCATAAATTTGCAAAAAAGTAATTTTTAAGACTAAATTCGTCTTTTTTCCGAAAACAATGCAATTTATCATATCTCTATTTTTCTGATTTTCGTGAACGCAAGATAAAATTTTCCTTTCCCTTAAAGGATATATTTAAACATTTTCAAGCTTATATTAATATTCTTTTATAGTGCAACGCGCAAAAAAAGGCTGTTTTGGTCCAGATGGTGCAATAACGTAGGAAAACACCTGGAAATCAAGAAATTCGGATTTGGTCTCATTTTGCCTTGAATAAACAGATATGAAATGAAGTCTTCCTTAGTAAAAAGCATTTTGCGCCTTTAATTATGTACAATAACACAATTAGCAATTTCAAATGTGTGCAATACTACAAGCTTAAATTTCGATGGTGACAGTTCATAAGTTTGGCAATCTACTGTACCTTAACATTTCGAACTCAGCCGAAAAGGCGGGGCTGATGTTGTTCAGTCCCTTGTTAGATGCGGCTGGTTTACGACGGTAGGATGTGAACTATTAATTGGCCCTTAGCCTTCTGACGGCTAATTCATTCGAAACTATATTTATATGGGTTAGAGAAATGAAAGGCACGCAGAAATATAGCTGGGCGGCGATGGCAGAGATGCGGGTAGATTGATACAGAACTGCCTCGTGTTTATGCTGCCTTCATTCAGCCAGCTATAGCCCTGCCCACCATATGGATGCGCTTCCAGTCCCACATGGAGATGCAAGGATATCCTTACCTAGAGCAGGTTTTTTGTACTAGTATTCGTTACCAGACTTATACCTGACTTTGCCGCATTCCCTCCGTAGTCGTCAGGTAGCTCATAGGGTCGTCATTTTTTTCCTGACTCATGAACAGGGAGCATGGATGCAAGAGACTGCGTTGATGAATGCTCACCAATCGTTAACGGAAATCTTTCGTCCCTTTGTGCCTTGGGGCTCATTCTCAAGCCCCGCCAGCAGCCTCACAACGGCTAGTAGTAGAATAGGCAGAAAAATATTGCCGGCAAAGACAAGGGGGACTGGAATGGCCGTCAATTATTAAAGATGGACCTGTGGCGTAAGACCTACAAAGAGGTTCAAGCATGGGTTTGGCGTATAACAGCCGGAATAAAACTGTGAGATCATCCATTGTGCCGGACCTAAGTTATCGGTTACTGCTCTGGAAGGGTTGCTATTGGGGTACAGTGCGAGATGGGAGGAACTTCGATTACAAGCTTACTCTTTCATCTATGCTGAATCTTGCCTCTTCCCCCCCCCCTTCCCTCCGAGATAGTTTGCGGTGGTCGGCTAGGAATGATACCGAGGATGATGGTTGGCATGAGGTTAGGCCACCGGATCTCCCACCCGTTCACTTATAGGAGCAATAAAAAGTATTTTGCAAACCTACCAACTCGGCAACGAACGCTTCTCCCTATCGAAAACAATGGATAGGGTTAGGGTGAGGTTGGCAACATAACCCTAGCTTTATCCATTGTGCTCCTTATCATTCGTTGCCGGGCTTCATGCTTACTCCCGTAAAGTTCCCGTATAAAAGTGGGTCGGGCCATTTAGGAATGACATCGTGCATATTTTTCGGTGTGAAGTAAAGCCACGGCATCTCGCGATCTGCACACTTGTTGGGGCACTAAACTTTTGTGCGCGACTTCTAGCCCGACAGCGAATGCTAACCCTAACGTAACCAATGGATAGGGTTAGGAGTAGGTTAGCGTTCTTCTTTTCTTCATTTGGCTCCATCCATAAAATATCGTATTACCACCGGTCCCGTATTACTCGCTGGCCTATCCTTTGTTCTTTGAGTTGGGTCACATATTGCTGTCTTGACGAGTCCGGAACGAGGGTGTGCATTGCACATCGAGAAATGCATTTATTAAGGTCAAGAATTGCATTCAATCCCATCCCGGTTGTCCGGAGCTCGCCAGGATTTTGAAACAGGTGGTGAACCATCCGTTGCAATGTTTTGTTTTCCTATGCGAACATTCCGTTACAAGATGACATGTGACCAACTCAGATAAGGGAGGCCAAGGTCTCCTTTTAATACAGGAACTTGAGTAATACACCTTTTGTGTGAAGGATAAACGAATCTGACGGATGGTCGATTTAGGGAAACAAAACTAAGAAATTTAATCTACGCCATTGGTATGCTTAAATACACTAAAAAGCGTACAAAAGCTAATGGATACTTTATAATATTGGGAATTAGAAGCCGTAAAGGTGGGGGGATGCAAAGAGACGGCGTTGTTTAGTTATCTCAGGTGAGCTGATCCCAGCCCGTGGTGACGAATCAATTTGAAGGAGAAGGAAGGAAGAATATGCACGCAGTTCCGACTCTCGTGCTTACCAGCCTGACGCCTAGATCCGAACCATAACCACTACCCCTTTACTCCTTACCATTCACCATAGAATTCACACTAAACTCTATTCCTAATCCGAACGCTAACCTGTAAGAAATTAATGTGTGACCCAACTCAGGGTGAGCATTCTTCAACGAATGCAGTCAATATTCCCTATCTAAACCGAAAAGACAACGAGCCCGTGGCAAAGTGCTTAGAACGTTGAACTTCTGATCAACAAAGACTAGGGATCTTACAAAGACTAGGGAGACCAGCATGGCCATTTCTGGCTCATTAGCCGTCATAGGTCAGTCATACTCAACACCTTGTCGTGCACCACTCTAGGCTCGAACCCGGGACCTGTTGATCAGAAGGCCAATGCTCTAACCATTGAGCCACTGGCTCCTTGCATTGCCGATTTAGGTCAGGAATATTGAATGCATTCCTTGATGAACGCTCACCTTGAGTTGCGTCACGTATTCTGTTCTTGCCCCGGACTACATACTAAGCAGGCTCCAAAAGTTGAGTTCCAGAACGTTTACTAGGAGATAATCGCAAAACGCATATTAGAGGGAGCCATCGTAGGTAAACCAAGTCTCCTGTTTTTCGGAAATTGCCCAAGCCATGACTTATAGCGTGTAGTGGTAACTCTAAAGGCGTCGGATTTCTTAAGGTAGGCATTTCAACGACTAGCACGTGATTTTTTTAGAGAAAGAGAAAGAGCTTTATTTTGACATTTAAATTCCAAAACTTTCAGCAAAAAATGTCCTTCATTCACCGTAATTTAGGTTGGACACACAAACAGCATAGCACCGGAAGATCACAAACGAATGGTCGAAGAATGCATATAGTGACATGCTGAAGAATCGTCCTTAAATGCCTCAAAAATTCCGATCAAATTGGCCTAGCTTCGAACGGCTGCCAGTGTCCTGCGCTGATGACCTCTGTTTTGTTGTTCGAATAAACAAGTAGGGTTAAAATTCGGTATATAATTGGTGAAATTGGCCAACTGACGTACATATAAGAGGATTCACATGCGAATGGAGAGCAGAAAAGATGGCGGCTCAATTTCAAAAGCCCGGTTATCGGTCTTAAACTTTTACTCCACTCCCATCAACACTAATTCACCCGTGAACACGTTAAATGGACTAACATGACGGTCGTTCTACTCTGTAGTATCAACTCTCTAGCCCTCTCATAAGTCCTGTTTTTATTTGCACTGACAATCTGGAATCCCGTTCCAATTTTTGATGATGCGATGGCACCCAGTATGACTGGTTCGTTACATTATTAGGCAACTTTTAATGTCACATTTTCAGAGCATCGTAAAAGACTAGAAGCGCATTTTTTAAAATTCGTAGTGCGTAGTGTATGTGTTGAATCCAAAATGCGGTAGCTGATCCTGCATTAACCACAATAATTCGGTTGTCACAAGCCTGCACCATTCCACGGGTTGAATGTAGGCATAAGTAGCATTTTACTTTTTTCCTTATGAGGTTGACTATCACGACACCCAACGCTCTCCTTCTTTTCGCATTCACCTTGTTTCGCTGGGAGAAGAAAGTCAGTATAACCAGAAATGGATGTGAATGCAACTAGGAACAAAGCTATTCAGCTCGTCCATGCCTGCAACACACGACCTGGCTTCCAAATATACACGTACTAGGCTTCTTTCAAGGGGTGGCGGATCTCACGTTAGTCAGAGCGAGAGAGCGGGAGAGACGATCCATACACAACCAAGCACGCTTTGAATCTATCAGGAGGAAGTAACAGTCGTGACATGGCATGCCACTAACTGACGGGATACGTCAGTGCAATATTAAGGACTTAGAGTATGGTTTCAATGTCTCCTAAGCTAACCTTTTGCCCCTCTCACTCTTACGCGATCTCGCGTTCATGCGCAAGTGCATTTGTGCACAACGTAAATCTGCGCATGGCCTTGGAACCCTGCCTACTTTTTATGACGAGGATTGGCGCCCAGGCGAAACGATTTACTCAATGTGCATGCAGGCATGGTGGCGAATAGGCTGTCAGTCAGGCCAGCGCCAAGTTGAGGAAGGACGACGTAATTGCACGTCTGAAGCCACGGCCGAAGTCGCGCGCAGTTGGCACACTTCTGTGTGTGCCGCTCTATCTTACGCTCGCAGTACCACTTTTTTCTGCGCGCGCGGGCGCGTGCTACGTATTGACGGTGCGCGGTGATTCATAATCAGGCTCATCATCAAGGTAGGGATACGAGACTTCGGCACCAAGCGATGGCTATGGAGCTCATGCGAATTTATTTCACTGCGTAAGAGATAAGGCTACCTCAGGGGTGTAGAACCATCAAGGACGTTGGTTTATGATTTTAGCCGCTGTCCAAGTCGGAGGAGGATGAGGAGGGAGGGAGGGAGGGAGGGAAGGAGGGAGGAGGAGGAGGAGGAGGAGGAGGAGGAGGAGGAGGAGGAGGAGGAGGAGGAGGAGGAGGAGGAGGCTAAGGCGTACAAACGATCGGCAGCAATTGTTACTTACCATTGATGTCTATTTGTTTACATGTGCTTTATCCTTGTAGCCCTCGTAACCATCCCCGCTGGCCATGTCAGGCCGAAGAAAGAGCGGGTCTATCTGACTTGCTGTAAACAATTGCCAGGGATTAACTTCAGCGTCATATACCGGTCTCTGCAGTGGAATTCCTTTAAATGTAGCGTACACAATCAGCCTCAACTGTCTTAACGAGTAATCGTACTGGAAGGCCTTCATGATTTATTCATGCATTTGGTGATACCTCAGTACTACAATAAAGGCTTTTCGATTTCAGCGTGAAGCAGAAGGACATTATGGATACACGAGGCTGCTTTCTAATAAGCTACAATCCAAGAAGGATGGATCACATCCATTAGAATCGGCTGGATCTTTTCATTCACATTTTATACCCTCTCCCCTCACTACCACAAATACTGATTTTCGCGGCCTGTGCTAAAAGAACCAATGTAACTCCCTGATTGCTTAGGCAATTTTAAACTCTTATCAGAATCTCCGGTAACCTCGCATCCCTTAACTCTTCAGAGGAAAACTATTAACCTGCTCTGCCTTAGTGTAACACATACCTGGATTGAACAGCTTAATTGCCATTATTTGTGACTTACAGAGCCGATTACAAGTAACCCGTATGGCAAACTATAATTTTTGGCACCATGTCCGATCGGTGTTTTTGCAGTTATTAATCAGCATTACCCGAATTTCATTACCAGTTAGATTTTTGCCTAGAGATTTAACATTTGGATCAAATGGCTGGATCGATGTCGTTTTAAAACGGAAGAAAGACCGCTTCAGATGACTCCTGTGAGCCGCAATTGGTGGTATTTGTCTATTTTTCAAGGGACTAGGGAAATTCAGCGATGTTAAATTCGACAAGTTAACCAATCCAATCATAACTGCAAATCATAATACAGTAAATGTTCCAATTTAAAGCAATATTTATGATTTTAAAACGATCTGGCACTCTTCTAAAACTCAAGCGGTCAGGCACAAGTCTTTTCCCAACGAGGTACTGCGAGCCAGCATTAGGTACATTTCGATTAGTCGTTTCAAATTTGACTTAAACATTTAGGACCAATCGAGTGGTAAGGCTTATTTCACAGATTTCATATACGAACGAAAACACTCATCAGCCTTCCGCTTACAGTCGGTAACATGAAAGATAAAAAGGTATGAAAATAATCATTTACTGAAGGGTATTTTAGTCTTGTGTACTCCATTTTGGTTCAAACATAAAAATCCAAATGATCTCTGATTTTCCCAAAGCGATTTCCGAAACGTACACCTGTGTTTATGGAATATGTTAAGCATGCGCTTGGTGTCCTTTCACTGAAAACTATCAAATATAACTGTAAATGTCCTCAACATCTAATTTGACCGAGCACCGAGGTTATATAAAACAATTACTTTATATTCCATCAGTTAAAGAGCATTTATAAAACGAACGGATACGAGGCTATTTGAATTTCAATTTTACGGTCGTCAGCACCCTCCTAATTAGAAAATTTTAAAACCAAAAGTTTATATTCTTGGAGTGTAAACTTTGAAGATGATGTGGATTGGCTATCAACTAAGTACATAAAACGCTATTTTTGAGTATGCCTTCTATCACATGTACTTGACTTTGTAAGGGCACCGAAAATTCCTGGGATATATTCACACTTCCAATGCGATCATTTTTACGGCCGAAAGGACATGCATTCAAAAGCCAGGATCCTGACCTAACTTAAAATATTGTGGGAGTATGCCGATCGATAAATCATTTCTCGACCCCACTTCAAGGAGCTTTTCTTTTCGAAAACGTAATTCAGAACTTCGGTAAATATTTGCAGAGCTTGGTGCCCCACTGGAAATACAGTAATGTCGCTGGTATCTGCACCGAGCTTGTGGTAAACATACCATCTGTTCCTTTTGCTAGCAGGTGAAGTGAACTGGTGTACTTGCCAGCTAACTGACTAAGCCAAAACATAGCAGGTGGTAGAATGGGGCTTATATGCACATCATGCGTAGCACCCTCGAACTCAAGCGCAACTGATGTCATATCCCCTATTGCCTAGGGTCGGGAAAGCTGGTAAACACCAACCTATTTTTCCTCTCTCTCACACTCTCTATCTCCATAATGAACAATTTTTCGCTTTAAACACAAATCAGAGATAGTCGGATACTGAAGCTTTTCAGCTAACCGATGAACTCAATTTCAACCTCGTCCAAAATGCGTCTGTCGACCTTGTAGACCTACGCAGAAGGGGGTGCGGGGAAACAGACGGTTCAGTGAAGCTTTATGGTCCGAACGAAAGACAGTACAGAGTCTCCAAAATTTATATATTCTTGGAGATGAAAACTTGTGCAAAATGTACAGAGACGCCAGTTATACCGATCCATTGCACGTGGATTTCAAGTACCACAGAGACTACTGAGTGGCCATTCGAAGGTGACGACTGTTTGCAATTTGTCATCGAAGTGAGACGGTTGTCTGGCACCTAGTCACAAAACAAAGAAAAGAACCGTACGGCTTCGGCTACCGTAGGAGGTCTACCCGTCATACCAAGCATTTAGTTTTGAAGTGCTGGCTAGTTCTGAGCCAGAGGTCGATACTTGAC
Source organism: Schistocephalus solidus (assembly GCA_017591395.1). NCBI lineage: Eukaryota > Metazoa > Platyhelminthes > Cestoda > Diphyllobothriidea > Diphyllobothriidae > Schistocephalus > Schistocephalus solidus. The sequence goes on from WEDG01004380.1 coordinate 21,237, forward strand.
CTAAAAGACTTTCCCCGGCTGCTGATCACAGACATGAAAGAGTAAAAAGTCAAAGTAAGGAAACCAAGACAAGCAGCGTAAGGTTCGGATACTGTAGGAGGTCAACCCATCATACCAAGTATTTAGTTTTGGAGTACCGGCTAGTTCTGAGCAAGAGGGCCAATGATTGACCTTAAAGACAATCCCTGGCTGATGCTCGCAAACATGGAAAGTCAAAAGTCAAAGTAACAAAACCAAGACAAGCAGCGTACGGCTTCGGATACCGTAGGAGGTCTACCCATCATACCAAGTATTAAGTATTAGAGTGCCAGCTATGTCTGAGCAAGAGGGCCAATGATTGACCTTAAAGACAATCCCTGGCTGATGCTCGCAAACATGGAAAGTCAAAAGTCAAATTAACTAAACCAAGAAAAGCAGCGTTCGGCTTCGGATACCGTAGTAGGTCTACCCGTCATACCAAGGATTTAGTTTTGGAGTGTTGGCTAGTTCTGAGCAAGAGGTCGATGCTTGACCTAAAAAAACTTTTCCCAGCTGCTACTCACAGACATCTAAGAGTAAAAAGTCAAGGTATCAAAACCAATACCGGCAGCGTACGTCATCGGATACAGTAGGAAGACTACCCGTCATATCACGGATTAAGTATTGGAGTGCCAGCTAGTTCCGAGCAACAGGCCGATGCTTGACCTAAAAGACTTTCCCCGGCTGCTGCTTAGAGAAATGAAGAAGTAAAAATTCAAATAAACAAAACCAAGACAAGCAGCGTACGGCTTCCCATACCGTAGGAGGTTTACCAGTAATACCAGGGATATAGTAGGAGATCAGCCCGTTATACCAAGGATTTATTTTTGGTGTGCCGGCTAGTTCTGAGCAACAGTCCGATTCTTGACCTTAAGGACTTTCCCTGTCTGCTGCTCACAGACACAAAAGAGTAAAAGTCGAAGAAAAAAACCATGGCAAGCTGTTTAAGGCTTCGTATGCCGTAGGAGGTCTATCCGTCATACCAAGGATTAAGTATTGGAGTGCCAGCTAGTTCCGAGCAACAGGCCGATGCTTGACCTTAAAGACAATCCATGGCTGAGACTAACCAACATGCAAAATCAAAAATCAAAAAAAAACAAAACCAAGATAAGAAGTGTACAGCTTCGGATACCGTAGGAGGTCTACCCTTCATACAAAGGATTTAGTTTTGGAGTGCTGGCTAGTTCTGAGCAAGAAGCCTTTCCCCGGCTGCTGCTCAAATACATGAAATAGTACAAAGTAAAAGTAACAAAACCAAGACAAGCAGCGTACGGCTTCGGATACCGTAGTAGGTCTACCCGTCATACCGAGGATTTAGTTTTGGAGTGTTGGCTAGTTCTGAGCAAGAGGTCGATGCTTGACCTAAAAAACTTTTCCCGGCTGCTACTCACAGACATCTTAGAGTAAAAAGTCAAAGTATCAAAACCAATACCGGCAGCGTACGTCATCGGATACAGTAGGAAGACTACCCGTCATATCACGGATTAAGTATTGGAGTGCATGCTAGTTCTGAGCAACAGGCCGATGCTTGACCTAAAAGACTTTCCCCGGCTGCTGCTCAAATACATGAAAGAGTACAAAGTAAAAGTAACAAAACCAAGACAAGCAGCGTACGGCTTTGGATACCGTAGTAGGTCTACCCGTCATACCAAGGATTTAGTTTTCGAGTGCTGGCTTGTTCTGAGCAACAGGCCGAGACTTGACCTAAAGGACTTTCCAGGGTTGCTGCTTAGAGAAATGAAAGAGTAAAAATTCAAAGAAACAAAACCAAGACAAGCAGAGTGTGGCTTCGTATACCTTAGGAGGTCTACCCATAAAACCCAGCATTTAGTTTTGCAGTGCCTGCTAGTTCTGAGCAGCAGGCCGATGCTTGTGCTAAAGGACTTCCTAACTGCTGCTCACAGCCATTAATAAGTAAAAAGAAATACAAACGAAACTAAAACAACCAGCGTTTATCTTCGGATACCGTAGGAGGTCTACCCGTCATATCAAGGATTTAGTGTTGGAGTGGCGGCTTGTTCTGAGCAGCAGGCCGATGCTTGACCTCAAAGACTTTCCCCGGCTGTTGCTCACAGACATGAAAGAGTAAAAAGTAAAAGTAACAAAACCAAGAAAAGCAGCGTACGGCTTCGGATTTTGTAGGAGGTCTACCCGTCAGATCAAGGATTTAGTTTTGGAGTGGCGGCTTGTTCTGAGCAGCAGGCCGTTGCTTTACCTCAAAGACTTTCCTCGACTGCTGCTCACAGACATGAAAGAGTTAAAAGTAAAAGTAACAAAACCAAGACAAGCAGCGTACGGCATCGTACGGATACAGTAGAAGTTCTACCCGTCATATCAAGGATTTAGTTTTGGAGTGGAGCGTCAGATTGGCAGCCTTCTAAGCCACGGTTTCTAGGATGCCGTGATTTTATCAGGTACTTTATGATGATTGTGAGGGTGTTGTCTATGTATTAATTTAGGTGGTGTTTGCTGATGTGGCTTAGCCTCCGGTCGTTTACCGCAGGTTGTCGTGGAGGCGCATGTCTCCTAATAGGCACATGCGGTGTGTAAATTTTTACGGGAGCAGTGAGGAGCAGAGGGAGGCGGCGTGGGCAGACTGGCATGTCGGAGCGGACACTGGTTCACCAGCCTGTGCGGATGGATTCAGCGGAAGACCGGTCAAGCCGATGCGTGGGTTGAAATTGCGGGCGCAATGTGGGCAGGAAAAATAGGAAGAGGCTGAGGGGGCGGTCATTCGCGGTAGTGGGGTGACGGTGGCGGTAAGAATGGCTGGAGCGGGAGGGTGTATGGGTATTGGTGTTGTCGGCATTGCAGGTGAATTCCGCTGTTATGGATGCGCATGTGACCGGTATACTGCACGCGATTGAGGGAAATGCACGTGAGGACAGTGGAAGTGACAGTGGAGGCAGCGATCTCTGCTGTGTGTTGAGCTGCAGGCACCAGCCCACCAGTCTCTGCAATGATGGATCTCGCAAGTGACTGATCCAGAGCCGATGCGTGAGGTGAATGTGCTGGCCGCCAAATGAGGATAGTTTAGAGAGAGAGTCCTTCATCGCTGATGGTGGTAGTGGTGGTGGTGGGGATTACGTGCTGAGACATTGTGATGTGGTCTCGATGATGGTGGGACTAATGAAATTGATGCCAGGGATGAGGGTGGGGAGTGCCGGCTAGTTCTGAGCAACAGGCCGATGCATGACCTAAGGACTTTCCTGGCTGCTGATCACAGAAATGAATGAGCAAAAAGTCGAAGTAACAAAACCAGACATACCAATGCTTCCGGATACCAAGTATTAGGTCTACCCGTCATACCAAGTTTAGTTTTCGAGTGCTGGCTTGTTCTGAGCAATGAGCCGATTCTTGTGCTAAAGACAATCCTGGCTGATACTCACAAACATTCTAAATCAAAGTCAATCGTACAAAACCAAGACAAGCAGCGTTCGTACAGATGCCGTAGGAGGTATATATATGTCATACCAAGGATAAAATGTTTTCTTGGCGGCTAGTCCTGACCAACAGGCTGATGCTTGACTTAAATGACTACCTGGCTGCTGCTCACAGCCATGAAAAAGTCAAAAGTCATAGTAACAAAACCAAGGCAATCAAGAGTACGGCTTCGGATACCGTAGAGGTCTACCATCTTACTGAGTTTAGTTTTAGATAGCGAATTCTGAGGCAACAGGCCGATGCTTGAGTTAAAAAGATCATCCTGGCTGAAGCTCAAAACATGCAAAATGAAAAGTCAAAGAAACAAAACCAGGACAAAGCAGCGTAAGGTTTCGGAAACCGTAGGAAGTCCACCCGTTATATCAAGGATTTGGTTTTAGAGTGGCTGCTTGTTC
>WEDG01004383.1:0-23298 GCA_017591395.1 Schistocephalus solidus
CATATATATATATTTATATATATATTTATAAAGTGGAACCGACAAAGACATATGCTACAAGTCGCTATGCGACCGCCTTCGAGGGCTGTAGTCTGAGCTCCAGGGCGCAACGGAACATACCTGTTCATTAAGAAGATCGGTTAGCCACACACTACCATATATATATATATATGTATTGATAAGGTGGAACCGACCAAGTCAAGGGAGATTGAAATGGCCATTTCTGGCTTATAAGCCGTCATCAGCCAGTCATACCCAAACCCAAGTCTGGACCACCTGGAATTCGAACCCGCAATATTTGATAATTGAGTCGAATGCTCTGCCATTGAGCCCCAGGCTCGTTGCTTTGTCGGTTGCAATCGGGAATATGATGCAAAAATTATAAAAGACAAAGCGGCGATCTTTTTGGATGGGGAAGTGACGCCAACGTGGCTGCATGGAAGGGCCGTGGGAGGCGCCGACGTAGAATGAGAAGAGATAGTTGCATCGAGTTGTGGTGGAGGGAGTACGTAGCAGAGATTGAAATGCATTGGCTCTTTGCACCGACAAAATGTTATACCATCAATGCAATATCTATTTCATTATAAATGTAAACATCCAGCCTCTGGTACAGCCAATCGCAGGCGCCCAGAAACTGCCACCTACCGAGAAACTGAGCAAGCGCTCCCTGATGGTCTCTCACTATGTTTATTCACTGATGTTAAAAGGCACCTAATGGATAGATACCTGCACAGGCCCAGACTTTGCCAGTCGTCGAGGCCTCTAACCACCAGTAACATTCCGCACAGAGTACTCCACTTCTACTGGGCCTGATTATTGCTCATCTTACAAACATTGCTCAGATTCTGTAACTTTAACATGCCACAGTGGAGGCAGTAGTTTCTGAATAGTCAGCGTACCCAAAGTGCCAGAATATACATCGGCCAAGTCCGGCTTAGAGAAGGCATAAAAGACTACCACAAGTGTATTCTGTACAGAAGCATAACGATGGTTATAATCCCAGGTATGGGCTTGCGCGCACGGTCACCGACAGGTTGATAGGGTATGAATGAATAATTGCATGCGAAACTTGGCCAGCGCAGTTTATTAAACACTGAAATTTGGGCCGCATGTGATTGACTGACGTAAAAGCTGCATGTGTACATGTTCAGTCACCTGAAAACCGAAACAATATAAGAGGAAGACGTAACGACTAACATTTCAATTAATAAGGTGCATTTCGCACGTGTGCCATAGGCTGCATCGGCATGGTTTCATTAACGCGTGTCAGTGGTATGAAAGTGAGATAGTCTCTCGATACAGATTATTCTAGTGAGTGCTGAGACAGGAGAATCCATCGATAAAGTTTCTTGGGCATGCGGATTCGGGAATGGGGCATAGGGTTTGGGACACGAGGAAGAAGAGGTTTAAAGATAAATTAGTCACATATGAGGATCGACGACCTGCGATGAGATCATAGGGGAGAATGCCGAGAACATGGAAAGCAAGATGGTCTGCAGCAAAGGAAGGAAGCTTCCAGTTTTAGTGCAGATGAGGCACTGCTTTCACATTTGGGCTGGAATTCAGCGGCTGAGTTAGGTTGATGTCCTCCTTTTCATTTTCTACAAAATTTTAGGGTTCAAGGACCAACAAATCAACAAAATCACCAACAGCCCGTAGGGCAAGCGCAAAATTGGATGGAGCAGCAGAATAAAGAACAACTAGATCAACAACAAGAACAAAAAGAACAACGACAACAACAACAACCACAACCACAACAACAACCAGAACAACAACGAAAACAAAAAACCACAACAACAGCAACAACCACAACACCAGCAAATACAAGAGCAACAAAAACAACAACCACAAATACAACCACAACCACCACAACAACGACAAACACCACAACAAACACAAACACAACAACAACCACAAAGACAACACCTACAACAACAACCACAACAGCAAATACAAGACCAACAAAAACAAAAACCACAACCAGAATCACAACCACAACCACGAAAACAAAAACAACAGCAACAGCCACCACAACAACCACAACTACAACAACAACAAAGACAAAAACCACAAACACAACAGAAAATACAAGACCAACAAAAACAACAACCACAACCAGACCAAAAACCACAACCTCAACAACAACCGCAATCACTAAAACAAAGACAACAGCAACAACCACAACAACAGCAAATAGAAGAGCGACAAAAACAACAACAACAACAACAAACAAAACAACAACCACATCAGCAACATCAGCACCATCAACAACAACAACAACCGCAACAACCACAACAACAAGCTAAACCACAACAAAGACAACAACCACCACCACAACACCAAATACAACACCAACAAAAACAACAACCAAAACCAGAACAAAAACCACAACCACAACCACAAAGACAAAGACAACAGCAACCACCACAACAACAACAGCAAATAGAAAAGCAACAAAAACAACAACAACAAACAAAACAACAACCTTACCAACAACAACAGCACCAACAACAACAACACCAACAGCCGCAACAACCACAAAAGCAAGCTAAGCCACAACAAAAACAACAACAACATAGACAAGAACAAAGACAACACAGGCAGCAGCAGGAACAACAACAACCACACGCAAAACAGAACAAGACGTTTGATCGTCAACAAGAACGGCTGACGCAACGACAGCAAAGCTGTAGACGAAACGTGAGCAGCGGAAGAGGGCCTATAAGGCCGTCTCCGGTTCGGAATGTTAACAATAATGGGTAAGAAGCAACTTTACGCACCTAAGAGATTTCTTCGAATTTTTCTTGGTAAATTCTTTATCTGAATGGCTGGGATTTTAAATTCTCGTTGATTTGAAACTAAGCATTCCATTAGAAATGTGTGAACGCTTTCAAAAATACCAGTAGTGGAGAGAAAACGGTCTAATACGAAGGCATTCCGACAGCGAAAGCAAGCTATAGGTCCTTAAGAGTCACCGCGTATTCTCTAAAGATCTAATGCTAAGGGCCCGATGTCAATATATTCCAATAGTAGCATATCGTTTTAAAACATTCTAAACGCTAGCGAATTAGTTATCACAAATTGTCATGGGAAAGTGGAAGGAGACTCCAGATGAACGTACTAAGTTCACGAGACCACATGAATGACATTGAAAAATATATTGAAAGATTCAGTTCACATGATGAACCTCAAGGCAATGCATAATAGTTCATTCAATTGACAGAGCCTCAATCGTTTAAATAGGCTTTTAAATATCAATACCAAAAATTAAACTTCTACAGCTTACGCGATAACGAATAACGTAATGAGGGCTACATTGAAAACAATGGTTCAGAGCAAACCATGCCTATTGCAGGGACGCGTTGCCACAACAACGGTGGATGTGTGTGTTACGCGGCAGGCTTCAACTGTTCAACGCTATCCAGATGTTCCGCGATAGCACATTAACCGAATTCAGCCATCATCTTTCCTACTAGTTAGGTCACAGGTAGTCCTCCATACTCCTGTCAGTAGGTCCAAAGGCTGAAAAGCGAAAGGAAATGAGCAGACATTGGAACGGTTTGGAATGATCATTTTGCATGTTCGAAACAATTAACCGAGGAAGCTACTTTCTTTTGCAAATGACATAATAATTCGGGCATATTTGAAAATGACCCCTTCTTCCGTAACACAGAATACTTGCTGTATGCCTCCTTTGAAACAAAACTCACTTACTAAACCTAGCCTTCATCTATCCGACTCATTTATAATCTTTTTGTCGTGCGTTTACACACTGTGTGCGTTTATTACCTTAGAATTGCACGCTCGTATTTACCGGTACCCTGTGAGGCTGTAAACCTCTATATTTCCGGGATGAAGGCTGATATAACTAGCAGGGACCTACGGACATACTTTGAGCAATTCGGAGAAGTTGATTGGGTGCATATCCCCAGAAATCCCTTGAAAAATTGGCACAGTGAAAATAGACACGTTACACTGCGTCCGAGACGGGAAATGCACAACATCCTTGCCATGGAACATATTATCCGTGGGTGTCGAATTCATGTTGAGGAGTGCATTTCAAATGACAATAGCGCAAGTGATGCATCGAGGTGAGACTGCTTGCTTCCATAAAGTCCTTTGAATCGTTCGTCAATTCTGCTAACTAACCTTCGTGAGCCTAAGTTTCATGTTGGTAATTAAACTCCTTACCACCTCCACTGAATTAGTTTCCTGTGGGCGGGGACAAATTTTCAGGTTTACGGTTCCATCTATGCGTTTGGATGAATGCTGTTCAAACATAAACCGACAAGCGCAATCTTCCGTAAAGTTTACTCGACGCCGGTTGAGTCCTGTGGTGTAGGCATGACAATGGCATTAAGGAGTATCAATAAGCAGTATAAGGAAAGGCTCAGCCGAAGTCATTTTCAAACATGGATACTTTCGCTTCGGTTCGTGACGGCACCTACATCTGACGCACCCGGTAACCGTTAGCCAACCCAGTTGATGTTGTCCGCTGTGCCTGCCAGCAAACGCCATGTTCTGCGAAATGAAATCCATAATCCTTCTACCCAAAAATTCAAAAAAATCTGCGTAGAAGACGACGAGAAATCCCTTGGGCGTATCGCCGCAGGTTAAGCCCCGAGGAAGACCTTAACAGCTAGGACCTTTAGGTTCGGTCCCCAATAGGAAAAGAAGAAGTGGGACGTCCATTGGGAGGATGTTTTAGTTTGTGCATAAAGACGTTTGGAATACTTTTGGTATCCGGAAGAAGGCACACGTTCGGCGCCACGAGAGCCATCTTGACGATAATTTGCCATTTTGTACAGCCGTGATTGGCCGAAAACCAGACTGTCACTGGTGCACATGTGCAAGTATTCGTGCAAGGCGCAGCATTGCAACAGGCGCCAGGAATAGAGCCCGTATAGGTGCTTTAGTCCAACCCGGGTCATTTTCCGACCATACAGATCTCGTTACCTATAGTAAAATTTGGAAGCCGCTCGCGATTGCCTTCTACTCCTGTTGAAGACTCACACTGCGTACATCCTCATGGGGGAGATAGCTAGAAAAGATTCCCTCAAACATTGCTGGTACAGTGCCATCGGCAAGTTTACCGCTGCTTGTAGGCGCGCAGAATATAATAGAAAGATTGCGATGCATAACGACCCACGTGTCCCTATCCTCGTTCCTCGCTATAGACCACAAGACTAGCACATCTCACTCTGGTTCATGAACGCTCACCGACCTGTTACGGGACTCACTTGTCCAGTTCTGCCTTGGGGCTCATTATCGAGCTCCAACATCAGTCAAACAGTAGCTAATATTATGGTCTAATACTCATCTGTCTACATATCCCTTTGGCAATGTGGACTTTGCGTTCGTTTTTAGACAAAGAACCTGTAAAGAAAGGTAGTGTCGTAATCTGTAATCAGACTCCCTGGCACGTGGCCTGCTCTGAATTTTGGTGTGCCTCTGTACACCGGGGGGATGTGCGCATAGACGAACAAAACGCGTAAGTTAATCCCTCTCACAGAAATAGCGACCGAGGAAACAACTTTCCGCTAGTATCCCTGTGATTCGTTCCTCATTCCTGAGCATGGTGGACAAAACCGCGTATGCCAGAGCGTGCATATCTGATGATCATGAGTAACATCTTATCGGTGTATGCCGGTACATGAAGTCACGTATCAAACACGCGGAAGGGCTATCTACCTCCAGCAGCTAACGTATCCGCTCCCGCTGATGGCCGTGGACAGTTGCTTAGGGCATGAAAGAGAGAAGGGAGCGAGTGAGGACAAGACTAAGGAAACCCTTCCCACTACACACAAACGCTTTCCTCACAATAATAAGTCCTACGCACTTGCATATATCGAAATGCGTCGAATGTCACGGGTCTGACGTTTGCCAACGGACGAGATACCTCATGTCTCACGTTGGGTATTGCTTGCGTGTGTGAGGCGACTAGCTGAAGGATCGAGAGTCAAACGTGTTGGCTCCTTCATAATTCTTCCCGTGGGGCAATATCGCGCAAGTGCCATCGGAGATGCTCCCTTATTTTGTAAAAATCTGATACGTTTTGAATTGACCACATCATGTAAGACACGCTACACGGGCTAGTTGAACTTGTTAGCCGCGATGTTCAAATCCATGTCAACTTCTCTTGAAATTTTTTGCCATGCGGGAATTGTCGATGCTGCACAGACTACGTGCAAAAGGGCGGACAGCAGTGCTTGCGACAGTCAAGCTTCCATAACAGAGCATCCTCAAATTCTTCATAATATGCCTGCTAGTTTGTTTATATCGGCAGTTGAGATTCAGGCGGATGAAGTTGCTGGAGATACTGCTTCGACTCAGATTGGTGCTGACAATGTTCTCTTCGGCATAGCATCGCCGGTTGGTTGTAAACCTTTCAGTTGCTTTCTCTTGACTGAAGGAAAATAAACATCAAATGAACATCAAACGTTAAACTGAATTCAATCATATCCCTCTGTCAAATATCACAGCAGCAAGTCGCCTTAGCAACGATGGATGCGAGCGCGTCACGTGGTACATAAATTGGAGGGCCATTTCAACTTCCGCCCGTTTATCATGGCCACTTAAGTTTTCAGGGGTGGCGCAGATACGCTATCATCCCCCCAAAAAACATTCTCCTGCCAGAGGGGTCGTTAGTGATTCTTCGTGCATCATCCGAGAGGTTGAAATTCTGTATGCTGTTCGCCAGGAAAGCGTGAGAAAGAAAGCCAACATTGCAGCGGTTTATGCTGTCCGTTTTCCTTATTTGCATTTGAAGGGAACCGACAAGCCTGTATTTCTGAGGCAAATAATAACTCAGGTGAAATCGGAAATGAAATATTTTATTAGCAGTGCAGCATATGGTCTTGAATGTCCTCACAAAATTTAAGTTTGTCTTCGATCTTTTCCACCTTTCTGACTCATGTCATAGTTCTACTTTTGGTGGTATACTAACTTCCCTGAGTACTATAGTGTTACAGAGTCGAATTCTGTGGAACTAACGGACCCTGCAACATTCTATGTCTCCGGTGTGAAGACTGATTTAACTAACAGAGACCTATGGACGCACTTCGCACAGTTTGGAGAGCTTGGCCGTGTGTATAGACCCAGGAATCTCTCGACAAACTGGCATAGTGGGAGTGGATATGTTAAACGGCGTCCAGCATGGGATGTAGGTGTTACAGTTGATACAGAACACATTATCCCTGATGTTCGAATTAATGTTGAGGAGTGCACTTCAGATGACAGTCGCCAAAGTGGTGCGCTGAGGTGAGCCTGCATGCCTGATAACGTTCATTTACATCTCTCGTCCGTTCTACATTCCTTCTTTAACGCGCCTATTTATTTTGCTTATAAGTAACCTTTTGAATTGTTATATGATTTTTAGTTACTGATGTTCCAGTGACGAGGTGCGAAACAATAGAAATATCGGAAGACACAAGTTGCCCCGATTCTTCCACCTCCAGACAATCAATTTGCGGGAAATTTATCATTTTTTGGCCATAAAGTTAAACTTCCCTACCATAACTCTGAGGGAATAAGGAGGAAATTAGTGGATAATAAAGCAACCTGGGTCAGCTTGTATCATCTGTTCTCAGAATGCTTCAATCATAAGGCAAAATCCCAAGTATTACTCATTGCCCACAAAAAAGTAGCTGACAAAGACACCTGCATTTTTGAAGCACAAAATAAATGATTTTTTACTGATAAGCACTTCAATAATTCATTAATAAATCCTTCAGATTGACAAAGTGGAAAGATTCGGGTTGATAACTTGAGAACTAAGGCGGTATCAGCGTTTCGGTGAGCCGTCCTTATGTCTCAAAACATTCTTATATATAACGCTGACCTGCTACCAGGTTTAAATCGATATTATCGATGTTTTCGTTTTGTTTTATTATATTTATCTGAACCTATATATTCCTCTTTTTGGCCTAGCGACTCAATTTTCACTACTTCACACAGACATCAGGAAAGGAACGAACCGGATTCAGGTTGTTTGCTATCATAAAGGTGGTTTTAGTCTGCTGTCGATTAATTCAAGTGAACTTTTCAAGCTTGTTCGTTACCATTAACTTCCACACTGAAGTTATCTGCATGTCTGAAGATCCGGTCAGACATCCTCAATAAAGTTTAATGACCAAAACGCCGATTTCTTGAAAATAAATCTAAAAATTTTATTCCATGCCCCCAGTTTAGGCATTTTTATTCCTACATCAGATGCAATCCTGGTTATATGGAGGGAAGTTGTGAGCAGAGCATTTCTGCAAATTTGAGAAGAAAATATCACAATTATGAAAAGCAGATAAAAGGGGGGCACGGGGGCTAGACGTTTGCCCTGGAAACCCGGATGACGGCAGCGATACCATCATAAGAGTCACAGGTAATCATAATGAATGGTACTGCCTCAGGGGAATGATCTAATGGACAGATCATCTAGGATCCGAAAAAACTGTTCTAAGTAGACACTGAGTGCGAAAACTATAAAACGATTAATGTATAATAAACGCTTACTGAATTTTGTCAATAGTACGTTTATTTGTGTTCCTACGCATGGTTTCATCAGTACATTGGGACATTGAAGGCTTTACCTTATACGTTCAACTAAGCTAAAGTTGAAGGTGACAAAGATAGGCTGTCCCCAAAATTCTTCTGTGGCAATTGGGGCAACAGTTGTTACATCTTCCCATGGGTTCACTTTCAACCAGCTGAATTCCGTCTGTCACAGACTAAAAAAATCCGCCGAAAACGAAGATGGAAGCAGGGTGAAGTCCGAATGAACAGAATATGACTTGAAATCGTAAGGAAATATTCAATGTTTGGAAAGTTGACTTGATTCGATGCTCAACGTGCCTTTTCTGAATTTGCGTAGGCTGACAAGGTTTTCCTTAAATTTGTTAATGGGCGATTGGTGATGGAATTAGAAGGATCATTTAAAACAAAGAATACGTCACCAGGTAGAAAGATTAAGAACCCAACACATCATGGACAGAACCCTCATTTAAGGATAACTGTAAAAAGATAATCGAAGAGGCGTTAATTTTTGAGAAAATTATGAATCTTGAAAGGAATTCACAGCACTGAAAAATTAACAATGAAGGCCCATTTCTGATTTCGAAAACTACGCGTACAAAAGATCAGATTTACTACAAGGGTCACATTCCACTCATGCCACGTGCAGCAAAGATATCTTAGGTCTGAGAAATCACGATAATTGAAAGTTGTTCGGATGTTCACGCCAACTACAAGCAGGAAAACTGGCAATGCCCTACAAACACAGTTTCTGGATATTTATTTTCGGGGTCATTGACAGCTAGAGGGAGCAAATATATCCAAGCGAATAAAATTAACTCCCTATTCAATAGCGAAACCCGTGGGAAAAGAGTGAATGAGATGATGTTATTCTCAATGCCTTGAGATAACTATACGTCGAGGTATCTGGTTTCGCAACGCAATAAAACCCCAGTCTGAACTCCTACGACTCTGCCTTTACGTCTTCCGCTTTTTGTTAGGAAAGATTGACTGTCGCCTGCTCCGTATGAACGAGCTTAGGCAGCCAACAATATATGCTACTTCGTAAAGTGGGTAGGGAATGGCACGAAGGTGCATTCGTCGTCTTCTAGTTTCCGGTAGCTTACACGCTTGGAGAATTGAAAGTAAATGCCAATCCGTTGGTTTGTCTCAAGTTGTGCGAGCGCAAGTGAGACATCCCAGGCAAGTCGATGCTTTAGAAGACGAAAAGTGAGCTAGTGACCTATGGACTCGGGTTGTCGCAATTGAGCGGTATACTAACAAGAGATTGTTCACGAATGATATGCTCACCGGTTGGATAGGAATTGATCTAGCACATTGCATTTATGTCCAGTGCTGATAAACAAAGTAAGCCAATCCTTTCCTGTCATTTTAATTCGTACCTGAATGCCTTAATTTTATACGTCTATTATTGCCATATTTCCATCCTCAGAAACACAGCCTTAATCACGTGTGAAAGATGGCCTCTGGGGGACTGGAATGACAAGAGTTAAGAACATTTGCCCGGGAAACGAATGAGCAAGTCCAATGTAGCTAGTTATGAAAATGCGTGGCTACCACAACAGGCATTGGCGTCTTTGACTTGAAGGAGAGAACATTGACAGTTGACAGAGAGAGAGAGAGAGAGAGAGAGAGAGAGAGAGAGCGTGAGTGAGAGAGAGAGAGAAGAGTGAGTGAGAGGTAGAATGAGGTGTCCAAGTGGTCGTTTTTGATCCCTGCCAGTTGGATTTTAAATGCAAGGAAGCTGCTGTGAGCAGAAACACTTCAGTATTAATCTGCTTGTCACAGAGGGCGTTTTAGACAACTGGAAGAGGACTGTTCAATTATGATTGTATGATTTGAAAGGTTATTAGGTCAACTGTTACGTAGGTAAGGATGCGTTGTATGACCGCCTAAACAGGATACGGAAATAGGAAGCACTCACAACTGCGCTGACTTTCGGGGGAAATTATTTTTCGGATTAAGGTGAGGGTTAGGGTTAATTGTGCTCCTGCCATCCTCATCAAGCCCTGCATTAGATTGGACTTCTTTTTACTCAAAAATGCAATGTAAAATAAAACTCTGTATCATTTTCACTTGATTGGAATGAACTGAATGACATATTGTGTTCGTTTTCTGGTGGTATAAAACAAAGATAATTCATCGCACATAAATTTGGGGATGCAGGCTGCGAGAATTAAGTCAGTTTGAACCTATAAAAGTGTCGCCGTACAGCGGGCAAGTAAAGCAAAACTGAAAAGAAGGCTTTTCAAAAACCTTCTGATCACTGCTAATGGTTATGCTAATGCTCATGAATCCTTTTTATGTGCGATACAGACCACTGTTTCTCGATTCGTTCTGCCGCATAGCCTATTAAAAATTTCAGAATGTATCTTATTGCCAAATCTGACTAGCACGTTTCGACCTTTGTTGTCTCAATAAAAACAGTAATTTCGTTTATTGATTTTTATTACATATTGAAAATTTCAAAGCGTGATTTGTCTTAACCACGAATGAGCGGATTTACAATGTTTTTGGTATTTATTTTATCAATTCCAGCATTTCTTCCATGCTTCATCATTTTTCAATGACCAAAGGGGAAAGTGCGTCTCGGTAATTTTTATTTGAGGGTACGGCTGGGGTTAAGATTATATTTACAGTTTAGTTTTATGGTAGGATACGTGTTAGCGTTAGGACACCGATGTATTTACCTTTACTGAAATATACGTAATATCACCTGTTTTTTGTGCGGGTGGACCTGTTCCTTTCCCCTTGTCATGTTTAGGTGGTAATACAAGGCATCAATGCCGTTTCTCTTTAACAATTATCATATTGCCCGTGTCCAGTTCAAAATCCTTCAGCACAATTCAATTAGGGGCTCTCTTTCTCTACTCGATCCTTTGTCGTCTGTGCACGTTTTTATACACCTGTAACAATCGAATTGGCATACACAGCGCGGATATTCTGGAAGATTACTGCAGGCGTGTGAATAAGATGGCTGGTCGTTCGATGGCTTCATAAGCAATCAAAAGATCATTCCTGAGTACATGGCCTAAGTTCCAACTGATTTACACAACTGGCGTAACGCTCCATGCAGGTAACTTCCATTGGGATTTAGCGAGGAAATTATGTGGTGACATTGCGCGCCTCATTTGCAAACCTATGCCGATTATAACGGCTTAATTCCTTGGCGATAACAACCGCCTAACCTTCGGAATTGTAACTAGGATTTGAGTGACTTTAGCCAATCTAGGGTCCTTATTTAGTTAGAAATAAAATGGTAGTTAAATTAAAAAGCCAGTTTCCGTTTTTTCGGAAAATTGGCATGGTTCTCTGATTATTGATGTATGATTGATAACCAAATAAAGTACTCCCATTTAACTGCCTCTGGGAACGAATGAATACAGGGCAGACGTAAAGGATCTCGAACATCGAAGTCACGCAAAAAAAAATGCTGAGGTTCATATAATTGCTGATTATGAACGATTTACTGCCCCATCTGCCATTATGTGGTGGCGTACTAGAGGTGATAGCAGACATCTGCGCATGTTTTCTTACACCTGTAAATATCGACTTCGAATCCACAGCATGGATATTCTGGAAGATAACTGCAGGTGTGTGAATAAGAAGGCCGGTCGTTTTAGAGCTTCATATGCAGTCAACAGATCATTCCTGAGTAAATCTCCTAAGTTCCAATCGATCCCGACACTCGCAGCAACCCTTCATATAGCTACTTCCTTACGGATTTTGCGATCAACTTATATATCGATATTGTGCGCGTCGTTTACAAACCTGTGCAGATTATTACAGTGTTATTCCTTGGTGCTAACAAACGCCTAACCTTCTCACTTTTTATTGGATTTGAGTGACTTCAGCCGTTTATTAGGGTCGTTAATTGGCAAGGAATAAATTGATATTAAATTGAAATGCAATCCTCCCCGGTGAGAAAATCTTGCATATGTCTCCGGTAATGTGTGTTAGATATGCAAGTAAAGTATCCAAAAATTTGTAATTTACCTGCCTCTGGAAAATACTGAATATGAAGTAGAGGTAATGGATACCAAACACCGAAAGCAAACCGAGGCTCGAACAACAGATTCGTAACGGCCAAGTAAAGAGAATTGCAAACTAGTGACTGCCCCATCCACCAGTATTTGACGGCGTGACCGCAGACAAGGCAGACAAAAGCGTCGCTTCAAGGTCATCTTCATGAATTTCCTTAAGCGTCCGAAAATCAATTCCAAGTCCTGGGGTTACCTTGTTATAGACTGCAGGGATCATCTTTGAAGCATGCACACGACAGCCATCTTCGCGATTATTAATGGTGGTTGCGGCAAGTTTTGGTAACATACATGCGAATGATTCCAGAACAATTGCAACGATCGCACGGTAGAAATAGACAAGTCTGTCAATTGTTGAAAATTAGGCGACAGTAAATGCATATGCGGCATTTTAAGCGGTTCTGCAGTCAGGATGGGTTGGTAAAAATGATTACTATGTAACAGTAAATGGTACAGGACCTGGTCCGTAAACTGCATCCGTACATTTGTGACGTGAGGGCTGGTTTGCTGAATGAAACGCCTTTAAAACCTAGACAGACTCATCTAGAGATTAAAAGACGGTTGGCTTGTGATAGTGATTCGGCAAGAAAAGGGGCTGAATTCATGCACTATCCCAACCGAATGCTTTCTCCTTTTATGGGTTTGAGTATGAATCTGAACTCCCGGCTCTAACTCCAGAGGTCATCCTTTCTTCTTTTTAGAGTAGACATAATAACAGTTAAAACATTACACTTTGCAACCTTTCAGTCGGCGTGAAGTTCTCAAATTGGTTGTGGTCGTTACGGACCTCGTAAAGTTCGAGTACCGCCTGTGTTTCTGCGGCACTTTTGGCCACATTTTACATTTTGCACTGCCTCTGAATGTCATGTAGGAGAGAAGACAAAAAGCGACACATTTGCCATGCGTGTCACCGCCCATGTGGAGACGAGGGAGAGGATCGTACACTTAGATCACTAGTTGAATAGCCAATGTACGTGTCGGACTTCCCAAGCCGCATGCAAAGAGTTCAACTGTTGTCACTATATCGTGCCGATTGCAAAACAAATAATAGATAAATCCAACTTCGTAGACTTTCCCTGTAGTCCTGCAATTTAAATGCCAATGTCTTGAAATTAAAACAACTGATCGCGAATATCTCATGTTTGACAAGGAAAACGCCCCATGAGAGCACTACCATCAATGTCTGCAGCTTTTATGATTAAACCATCCAATACATCCTGGTGTCTGCAATGTCTGCCTTCACACTGAACTTTTAAGGAAATATGAACTTCTCTTAATAGAAAGGTTAAGCAGCCTAAATTCTTCGTTGCTTCACTGTCTGGATATCATGGCAACTGTCTTCCAGGCGATAAATCCCAGAAGGTTACTTTGAGTGGGAATGATCCATGATACCATCTCAATCCCACTGCATTGGACAGAGGTAGACAATAGCGATCAATATCCTCATAATCTAGTTTGCACGCACCCTCTCGTGCGCAGTCCACTACCTACATCCTTAAATATATCTTAAAGTATATGAGGCAGAGTAGTATTATTGATAGTCCCCAAAAGTAGAAAACACTTTCTTTCAGAGGCAGCAAGTAATTTCATACGATCGAAATCAGTAAAGTACTGTCTATGTAGGCACTTCTAAGAAACGCATTGGCCTGTGCATTATTTTGCATTGCGGATGGAAAAAGCACCCAGCACTTCTGGAAATGACGGTTTTGACTTTCGTCGCATGAACCAAACCATAAGCGAATGAAGGTACTCGTGGCAGCTCATATCGTGTTCGATGGCACTGTTGCTCTGTTTACGCGAGGGTAGTAACGGTTCCTCGAAATAAATAGCGGTTTGCTGCACGATTTCGCAAACATTAGAAAACCGCAAACGGTAGGTGAGCGAATTGATGGCAGAGAAACTTTGAAGGTGCGTGATTAATATGCAAAAAGATGCGTGAGGTTTATCAGACCGGACAAACACGCAGTGGATGATGAGTGCCTGAGTGTCCTGTTAGGGGTTACACGAAAGAGATTGTGGTAGGTCGCATCGCATACCCTGGGTATGTGGTGACTATACCGTAGATCCATCAACTGAGACTCATTTATCATCTAGGGATGAGCAAATCTGGGCTCAGACTAGAGACCACACCCAGTCATTGCCTCTTCTGAAACAAGGTTGGGTTATCCGGTTTTGTGCATGTTCCTAAGCCGGGTATTTTCGCTCCCATTCCCTTCCCTTCCCTACTCCTGCCCACATTCCACGTTCAAAAAATCATACGGGGACGGTGACATGCAAGCCCTTCGGCTGTACAGGCTTTTTCGAGTCGTTCCTTCACTAATCTAAACTGTTACCCACAGTGAAGTGCGGCAGTCGTCTGCGGTGCCTAAGCAGCCCTACTTAGGGACAGCACTACTTATCTTCTGGTGTGAAACGAGGTTAGAAAAAGTGCGTTAAGAAATTCAGGGATCACATCCTGTGCTTGATGATCGATGCTCATGGATGCACCCCTGATGGTGGTTATGCAACAAAAAAAAAAAACACCAACCCCCATCCTCATTACCTATGCTTTAGGCCTCAGACTGCTGCCGGTGTCCGAAAGGTTGGCCTTCCTCTCTATTCCTGTCCAAACACCAGTCAGTCATCTCATGAGGCAATTGGTCGCAATCGGCTTGGAGAGCCTTTCACTTCCTCTACGCGCGCAACACAGCCTGAGAAACCCAAAACACAGACAAGACAAGACAATCTTGTTTTCAGACAAGGGAATGGGGTCAAAGATGAGCCGAGAAGGAACTCGCGAGTAAGTCCCATAACAATAAGCGAATAAACATGATTGGCTACTATTACTGCTTGGCAAATCCAAAGGACCGCCTGACCATATAAAAACTAGGTTTAGAGGACTCTTGAGCGTTATCTAGACCAATGGCACTGTAAAACAAAATCGGATTTTGATCCCCACACTGGATCAGAATCAACAAATTGTGATAAGTGTTTCAACTGCAAGATCAGTCCTCGAACATGCAAAAAATTATATTGGATTCCGGATTTGGTGTACCTGCAGGCAGAACGTTTGTGTTGGATTGAGAGATAATCAGACCATCTGCCGCAAACTGAAGCGGGGCGGATGAACCCAAGGTGATCTGATAAACTTTCGGTATGCATCCATACGAATAGTGTTTTCGGTAATAACCATACTCATGTGGGTTTTTGCAAAGTTCCCTCACTGCCTTGGATGATTTCTTTAATCACAAACACAAGCATTAACGTAATTTTTATTCATTGATTGGTCTTATCTTCTGGCATCCATATTAATGGTGTATTCGGTAATAACCATACTCATGTGGGTTTTTACGTGGTTCCCTCACCGCCTTGGATGATGTCTTTAATCACTAACACACAACGACTTATAAATATTCTAAAGCCGCCATTAACTTAATTATTATACATTAATTAGTTTTATTAAGAACATGGTAATATTTTATAATACCAGTTTGTTGGTAGGCCGGGTATAATCGGTATTCGCAACCTAGCCTTTTGGTGCTGGACTGGATATTAAGGCCTTGAAGTTGTGCCAAACTGCATCCATTAAAAATCACTGAATGAGCTTTAATAAACACACATGGAAACCAATAATAATTTAAAATGAATGGCTTCCATACTGTTTTATTTAATCACTTGTTTGAATATACAAACATTATTTAATCTGAAACTCGATTTTACTCATATGTTAAGCTTGTTTGTCGTTTTCATATTTTTATTCAAATAGTTTCATAAGTATCAATTTAAAGTGATCAGCGCGATTTACTTAGCAACACATGATGTCACTGTCTCTTTTTTATGGATCTGCAATTATTCTGAAATAACAACTTCCTCTGAATGTGCCTTATCAAGCAAAACGTTTTAGGATTTTTTTACCAGCTGGTCTTGTGCGACATTAAGTTGCCTTTGATGCAAGTGTGAAGATTACTTTTAGCGTGAGGTGAACACTACTTAAATATAGAAACGCCTTCATTCTTGCAAATGTGGCCCTCAGTGCAAGCGCAAATCTCATCACATGATTGAGAGAATTGCATTTTTTTGCCAGGAGATAATTAGTCCCATTTGATTGAAGGTTCACTGCAACGTAGGTATGAATTTATAACTGTACAATTTTCGCTCATATTTACCTTTTTCCCTATTTTAGTAGCATTCACCTGACGTCAGTGAATAACAAAAAATCTGCTTTCATATAATTTGGGTACGCCATTCTAGGTAGGCTATAGTGACACAGGGAGATCCATAAGTTTCCAGTAAAAAGGATCAGCGTGATCTTCTAAGCAACACATGATTTCACTGTCTCTTTTTTAAATGGATCAGCAATCAATGTGAAATAACAACGGTCATTGAATGTGCCTTTACTAACACCACGTCTTAGGAGTTTTTCACAAGGTCTGACATGTTACAGCCTTGGTGGTTTTACCAGCTGTTCTTGTGCGACATTTAGTTGACTTTGATGCAAGTGTGAAGATTACTTCTAGCGTGAGGTAAACACTTTACTCAATTATAGAAACGCCTTCATTCTTGCAAATGTGGCCTCAGTGAAAGCGCAAATTTCATTACATGACTGAGAGAATTGCATTTTTTGCCAGGAGATAATTTTTCCCAGTTGATTGAAGGTTGACTGCTACTTAGGTGTGAATTTATTAATGTTATATTTTTGCTCATATTTATCTATTTCCCTAGGGCAGTAGAATTAAGCTGAGGTCTGGGTTCATTTTTTAGAGATTAACAAAAACAATTGGATACCAAAATAAACATTCATAATTTTGGAATTGCGTTTTAAAAATACGCTGAAATCGGTGTGATTATGGATGAATTTCAGCACGAAGAACAGATGCCGATATGGGAAACTTAAATAGATCTTTATCTTCATAAATAAATTTATTAGTACTACTGATGCCTGGAAAATAAACAAATACTTTGAAAGTGCTGAATGGTAAAGTAAAAGCCTCTTTTCATGAGGCATGCTTCAGGCTTCATGTTAGCAAATAGAGCAAATGCCAGAAGCATGCTCGTTCGCAATTGGCTATCTAGGATTTGCGGGCTGTTAGATGTTTTAAAAGAAGACGTCGGGCAGAAGAGACAGCTTTGATATCAAGCGCATAATGTGGTTCAGCGTGAAGAGTTTGTTTGCATTCGTGGGCTGTGTTTGTGCCTGCGTAAACTTATTCGGTAAAGTCCCTCTTTTCCTTTTCCAGAAAGTTGTCAAATTGCATGAAAGCAACCTGGATGGAATCAATGTTAATATAGTTGTTTATAAAATATGGGTTTTAACGTCCGATTTGGGTTAAATTTTGCAAATTACTGTCAGGCTCTTAGCATCATGAAGTTAACAGTAGATTTTTTTCAAGGCAAAGTGTACGCATTTGCTATACAAATAAATCTCGTTTACCAACTTTTTAGAAAAGACAGGAAAGAGCGTCAAGGAGGTGGCGTACTCACATACGTGAAAAGCGAACCTACAGTTTTAGACAAAACTAATAAACTCGCGTCTAATATGGCTATCCATAAAAGCGCCAGGTTCATCAAGTCTAAATGTCCTGACAGTCTTCCGCCCACCGAGAAGAGACCCCGTAGCCGATGCTTACTTGCTAGAGGAGCTTGAAACGATTGCTACACGGTTGGATATCCTGATCATGGGTGACCTCAATGCGCCTCACATCGACTGGAGCTCGACCTGCGCACATAGTTCTGATCTAGCCTTTGACGGTTGTCTTCTGAGCATGACGCTAAAGCTACTTCTCACACAGCATGTCACTTTTCCAGCAAGGGTGTGCGAAGGACAACAGGCCAATTGCCTAGACGTAGTTCTCGCAAAGTCTCACGACAGCATCGACGAAGTTTCATGTCTACCACCGCTAGGCAAAAGTGACGACGTTGTACTGCGATGTGAGTACTCACTATTTTCTATACCAGCAAGACCCACAACAATCAGAAGGAATATATGGCAAGGCGATTTCGGTGGAACGAGGGCCGAACTCATGCGCACTCAGTGTGAACCTTTATTCGTTGGAAACATAACCGAGGACTGGGAAACGTTCCGGGACATACTGCACAGGCTAATCGAAAATCGCTGTCCGATTTTGAGAAAAAGGTTAACCAACAGACCGCGATGGCTTACGCAGGCCATTAAAAATCGAAGTTAAAAAAAGCGGAGATTGTGAAAAAATCGTATACGGACGGAACTGCTGCATTTCTAAATGCGTAAAAAATGCAGAGAAATCTGGTCAAAGACCTTATTTTTAGAACAAGACATGCTTTCGAAGTGGACCTACTGACCCGGGCCACCGTGAACCCGAAACTGTTTTACGGTTACCTCAGGCAGAATACACGAAACAAGGATTCGATACCCCTGCTGAGGACCGCTAAGGGCATAGACCTAACTGAAGACGGTGCGAAGGTTGATCATCTGTCGGAATTTTTCCAGTCTGTTTTCACGAAGGAAACGAGATACGATCACCCTACCGATGGCTTCGAAGTGAATACAATAGTCGAGACTGTTAATTTTAACCGAGACTACTATCCTCAAGGAACTTTGGGTGTACAAGGAATCTATGTCTCCGGGTCCCGATAAAGTACCTGCCAAGCTGTTGAAAGAGCTCGTGAGAGAGTTGGTAAAACCACTGTCTACGCTTTTTCAAACATCCTCTCAGACCGGAAGTCTACCAGCCGACTGGAAATCCACATGGATTACGCCACTTTATGAGGGTGGAGCCGGGTCTCTGCAAACAATTATCGACCGGTCAGCCTAACTTCAGTTTGCTGCAAAACCATGGAAAAAATAATTAAGCAACAACTAGTTCAGTTCTTCGAACAAAACAATCTGCTATCCGAAGCCCAGCACGCTTTTCGTAGAGGTAGATCCTGCGTCACAAATTTGCTCTAATGTTTAGAACGTTGGACTGAAGCGGTCGACTTCAAAAAGGCTTTTGATAGCGTGCCGCAGAATCTGTTCTCGGCCCTATTTTGTTCATTGTCTTCATCAACGATTGTGCCAATGAAGTCAACTGCGATATCGCCATGTTGGCCGATGATCTCAAACTTTGGTGCGTCATTCAAATGGCGGCTGATGAAGAGAACTTGCAGGCAAACTTAAATCGACTCCAGAAATGGTCAAATGACAGGCTGTTGCCGTTTAATGAGAGCAAGTGCAACATCATACGAGTCGGGAAAAGCAATCCTTCGAACCGTACGGTTTACAGTCTGAATGGCATTCCACTGAAAGAAGCGGATGTCCAAAAGTACCTTGGAGTCTGGATCACGCCCTCGCTTAAACCCTCCCTACATTGGTGCGCAAAGGTAGCGAAGTCAGCCATGTCGATTCTGCACCTCGTTAAACGAGCTTTTGCAGCCTTCACTACCGACTGCTTCGCTAAAGTCTTCGGAAAATTCGTGCGGTCACAGTTGGAGTCCGCTATCCAAGCTCGGAGACCCTGGTTGGCGAAGGACATCAACATCCTCGAAAAGGTCCAAAGGTGAGCAACCAAACTTGTCCTTGGACATGGCTCACAGCCTTATGAAACACGGCTGTCGAGTATCAATCTCTTTCCCTTGCTCTATAGAAAGCTTCGGGGGGACCTGATACTAACATTCCGCATACAACATGTCCAGGACTGTTGTCTCGTCCCAGGGAATTTCTTCGAGTTAGCAAAAACAACGAACTTGAGAGGTCATCCTCTCAAATTACGTGTTACTGGAGCAAGGCTAGACACTCGGAAGTACTTCTTCTCCAAAAGAGTAGTCGAAGCTTGGAATAGTCTTCCACTGGATGTTGTTATGTCGGACTCCTTGGAGGTTTTTAAGCAAAAGTTAGATCGATATAATGGTGCGAGCTAGAACACTAACTGAAAGCTGCAAGTGTGAAGTCAGAAACTAAGGCATTTGTGATACTTCTAGCTATATTTGAGTAACATTTCTTTATGTTTGTTATTTTCGTTCAAGGGCTTGCATTCTCCCATTATTCCTATGCTGGGGTCCTCGAGGTCTTCGCTGCTTAACTTATTTGCACACCTTGGTGACACCGTGAGTGTTCACATCAGCTGGACCTGGCGACCGTCGTCCATGACGTGTATGAACGTTCTCCCTTGGTTCGAACCGCAATGGACTGAGGATGATCTGGACATATATTTCCGCCTTTTGAAATTCCTCAATGGACTGCAATTAGCAAGGGAGAATCTGGCTGATTCATGTGACCTCCGAAATGCCCCCCGTTGGACCCCCCAAGGGCGACAGTTTTTTTCTCCTTAATATCAACGGGAGTTTTTTATTTCACTGTCTGCTCTTTTTTTCAACTATGTTACACTATGTTGGCCTCGCCAACATATCGAGATAATATTTTTTTGATACCGCAACTCGCACGTTCAACTATGGAATTCAAAGTTGACTCACCTACATCTCCTTCAAATATACTGATACTGATACCTACAACTGGCTCTTAATGAATGGTTTCATTGTTAGCAACTGTGCTCAATCATCAATCGTTTTATAAGTCGTTAAAATATTAGTTAGAACAAGCAAGCGGTTAGAGTTGCGTAAATTTTATGAGGTTTGCAAGGAAACAAATACCTCCAGTCCTCTCCTTCATTAGGTTTTACACTACATGGAAGAGTTTACTGATGTGACGCAAGGGGCAATCCCCATTTTTCAAAACTTATTGTTAAAAAATCTTAAATTATACTATGCCAGGAGCCAAGAAAACGACGTCAATACATGTCAGTGCAGACCATTATCATCCAATTGATATTACTTGATTTGTAACGCAAAGCCGTAAACAAGTTGAGCGTTGGTAAGCTCGCGTTTTGATAATAAACTAATTTAACTGTAAACCTGTGCTTGACGGTAAGTTGTGCATGTCTAAAATTGGACGGACTGGCAGGCCCTCCTTGTGGTATGACGAGATGAACCTTACTGATTTTATGTCTTAGCTTGTACTCCGTTTCCCATATAAATGTACTGGCCCGATGATAATAAATCGAAAGCACGCGTATGCTCACCAACTAATCTTCTGTTTCCATACCGTTTTATTTAGTCATTTATTTGAATAGACAAACATTATTGAATCTAAAACTCGATTTTACTCATGCGGACAGAATTTTTGCCTTTTCAATATTTTCGCTAGAAGAGCTCCATAAGTAATGATCGGGGTAATCTTCATAGCAAAACAAAATGTCACTGTCTCGTATTTTGATGGTACTGAAGTCTATGTGAACTTGCAAATATCCCTGAATTTCTCACAAAGTCTGACGTGTTATGGCCTCAGTGGTTTTAATAGCTGGTCTTGGGCGAAATTTAGTTGCCTTTGGGATCGGTTTGAAGATGCCCTCTAGTTTGAGGTGAACACTGTACTCAATTATAGAAACGCCTTCAGTCTAGCGAACGTAGCTCTCAGTGTGTGCGCAGATATCATCACATGATTGAGAGAATTGCATCTATGTGCTAGGAGATAATGAATCCCAGTTGATTGAAGGTTGAAAGCTACTTAGGTATGGATTTATTATTTTTAAATGTTTGCTCATATTTATCTATTGCCCTAGTGCAGTAGAATTAAGCTGACGTCTGGGTCCATTGAACAAAAATCTGCTTTCATATAATTTGGGTATTCCAGTCAGGCAGGCAATGGTGACATATAGTCTTTGTCGGTTATCCTCTCTAATTGTGTAGTGTGTTAACGTTTAACGCATGTGATAATATTGAAATAGAAGTGCTAGTCACTATTACCTAGTTGTGTGTCATGCTTTAAAAAATTGGGTTTTAAGAAAACGACCGTTAGCCTACTTAATTACGATGTGTTACTTGTGTTGAAATTCTAATTAAGACCTTTTGGTTATATTTAAAACGACGGCAAATGTATACTGCATTAGTAGTGAGCGGTGTAGATGAGTTTCAATCTGCGTGACGACACTCCCACCGAAGTCCGATGGTAGACAGTATTTGTCAAATAACATAAAACATAAAAAGAATAGGTTGTGGATCTCCCGAGAGCTTACGCGGAAACATTTCTTACACAGACAGAAACTGATATTCTTCATTGGCTTTAAGCAACAGAAAAAATTAAAAAAACGTTCGGTGGGTAGTAGGCGATAACTAAAAACAACCATTAGAATTGTGCAAAGTTGTATGCTATCCATGCCCGTGACATTTTTTTTCAAATACTGTGTACTTCCAGGCCATAATTCAACGTTGTATATCTTAGTTTTGATAAAATTTATAATCAGCTCGTGCGGTAGCCTCTCAAGTTAACACTTAAGTTTAAATCACTAGTGTATTGTTATAAATATTCTAAAGATCAGATGTTGTATTTTTGGACAAAGGAATCATTAGTCAGCTAAAGGAGTGCATAAAAAAGTACACATTCCTAATTTTGGAATTGAGTTTCAAAATATGCTGAAGGCATAGTAATTGTGTATCAATTTCATCACGCAGTACAGTAGCCGATTGGGATACCTTAAGTATATCGTTTTGGCCATAAATAAACGGGACAATTTATTAGTACAACTGATGACTGGAAAATAAACAAATACTTTGAATGTGCTGAATGGTAAAGTAAAAGCCTCTTTACATGAGGCATGCTTCAGGCTTCATGTTAGCAAATAGAGATAATGCCAGAAGCATGCTCGTTCACAATTGGCTGTCTAGGATTTGTTGGCTGTTAGATGTTTTTAAAAGAAGACGTCGGGCAGAAGAGACAGCTTTGATATCAAGCGCATAATGTGGTTGA
>WEDG01004385.1:0-80150 GCA_017591395.1 Schistocephalus solidus
ATTTTCAAATCGATAATACGAAAGGAAAATTGTCACGTTTGACGTTTTGTGGAATAAAAGATGTAATATTTGAAATATGTGTTTTAACCAAGGCACTGCAAGCAAATATCTGCTAGGTAACGAGTTTAAACTGAAAATAGAATTAGCGAAGAGGCTATGCAGGATGAAAAATTATATCAACTGGTATACCAGTAACTGCAAATTATTCTTCGCTGGAAATAAGGTAAACTTACGAAATTTCAACTTTATTTCTAGAATTAACCTTTAAAGTTCGTCCTTTTGACGTAAATCTGCGAGAACTTTAATGAGGCTATGTAGGGTGAAAAAGTTTAAAGCTATATTTTATTCTTTTGCAATTGCAATAACTGCAAGTGTGTGCAGCTGATAATGAGGTAAAAATACAATAATTTGTCAATAATTAAGGTAATATTTTCAACAGGAAACGAAGAAATTGGTTTAAAATTCGAGAATTCACTTATCGTCAGATTTGAACCAACCGCCTTCGACCTTGACCTTGACCTTGACCTTAATGAAGGCATGTTGGCATTTATTGATGAAATGACTTTGAGCATTAGAAAGGTTAGCTCATGCCTACGAGAAGAAAAGAAAATGGAAAGTAATGATCATGGGACATTTACGCAGTTATGTCAATATTTTTTTCTAAAATTATTTTTAGTGTCTGGTAGGCCAACTGAGGGCTGTAAGAAGAAAGGAACAGATTAAATATTTATGATTATGATGCGTTTATGCATTTATTGTGTTTATGCGATATGCAAAAAAATTGTTTTGTTTCTAACATTATATTGATCCTGTAATTGGTGGCGTCAGATATTAATAGGTTTATTGCAGTTATGTTAATAATTGTTACCGAAATTATTTTTTGTGTCGGGTGGGTTAAATCATTGCCATAGATATGATATGATATGATATGAAAAGAATTGCGGGAATATTTATGACTGTGGTATAGAATACAGTCAAATTTACATCTATTTATTGTTTCCAGAACATAATTAAGCGTATTTTTACTTATAACATGAGGTTTCCGGCGATTAGCGGCACCAAATCCCTTTCGGTCCAAATGCTTTATCAAAGAACAGGCTTAAAAAGCGTCCTTTTTATTTAAGAATAGACTATATTATTTTGCAAGAAAAAGATTTGGTTTTTCTTTTAAATTCAGCTAGGCTCTGACTTTTTCTAATATTATTAGAGAGGGCATTCCATATAATCACATATCTTATGGAATGGTAGTTTAATCGTGAGATGTTTTTGAATTTGGGCATTCTTATGCTATTTTCGCTATTTCAAGTGGCTCAAGGGCCATTGTGATTTGATATAATATTTATTCTTAAAATATCTTGGTCGTACATGATCTTGAAAAGAAAAGTTAGACCATTTTTGAGCCTTCTGATCCTGAGGTATCGAAGAATATATCTGTTTTATAAGTTAAGTTATGAACCTTGTATGCCATCACGTTTGGACAAAAATTTGGTATAGCGTCTTTGAATGCCTTCTTTTTTCTTCCGGCCATCTGAGGGCATTATTTCCAAAGAAAATTGAGCAATAATCAAGGAGAGGTAATACATACATGTTAAAAAGATGTGTCCTCAGAGTATTTGAGGTGAAATTTTTACAGATGAATCCGCATGAGTGAGTGGCTTTTGGTGATATTCGTTTAACGTGGTGGGATAAGTCAAGAATATTTGTATAACTCAGCCCGAAGTCTTTTATGGATAGTGATTCTTTTATTTCGTCATCATCAAAATTTACAGGTGAAGTTTTTGTGGATCAAAGGTCATTAGTTTGCATTTTGTCGGTGAGAATGTCATTTGCCGTGGGTAACTCCTTTCATTAAGCTTTTTGAGATCCGCTGCGATAAAAGATTGCATATAAGTCACTGTCTGCTCACTATTCGCATATGCGAGTTTTGGATCGCCTGCATATAGAAATGTTTTTACTGTGATCGATATGGCCGAAAGGTCGTGAATATATACGAGAAAGTGGAGGGGACCGAAGATGGTGCCCCGGAGCACTCCACTAGAAATCAGAGATGGATCTGAGGCAAAGTGTCGAATGTGCACTACTTCATGTCGGTTTTAGAGGGAAGATGTTAGAAAGTCAAGAAGGGGAGGCCGTATGCAATGGCTTATTAGCTACGTTATAAGCCTCTTATCGGGGACTTCTTCGAAGGCTTTGTTGAGATCGAAGTATACTGTGGCTACAATATATCTTTCAGGTCTGTTGCTGGAAATGAGTTCCAAAAAGTGAGATGGCAGGACTGACATGACTTCTTATGTAAGAAGGCATATTGGGAGGGATGTACGAGGTTGGAGTTTGTTAAGTAATTTAGTATTTGATTGAAAACTATTTTTTTCTAGAATGTTGGCAATCGTCGTTGTTCTATTAACACCACGAGAGCTTTCGATATTAGATCGGTTACCGTTTTTCTGGATTGATGCAATGCTTGAATATTTCTATATGTCTGGATAATTTGCATTTGCTTGAAGTAACGTGAATAGTTTAGCAAGGAGTATTGAGGTATATATCATATGGTTAATTATACATGGAGTGATTTTATCGGTCCGACAGGAGGGAGAATTGGGTAGTTGTCTGATAGCTGTTTTACTGTTTCTTCACTAAAATCGATCTCACTAAGGGTACAAGTGGTCAGTTCCGCTGTTCGTGGGATAGGTTCATCTTCTACCGTATAGTTGGTGGAGAAGTACTTGTTGAATTGATTCACTATTTGCTTGTGATTTGTTAATATTTGTCCTGAGGCCGTGATTATAATTTGAGGCCACAAGTTTTAGTAATTTTTAATTTTCTTTTGAAAAATTGGGGCTTTATGTATTCGGCATTCAAGCGCACGGTGTTTGGCAGCTATCAGCTTTTTTGTTTCCATTTTGACAGCTAGGTCATGCATTTCTTTAATTGGTTGCAGTGTGGATAAGTAACTAATACGGGGATCCTATAGTTGTTTACTTAGTTTTCGAAGTCGCTTTGAGAGAAGATTTGGTATTTTTGGCTTTTTACGTGCGAAGCTTTCTTCTACTAGGGTACCTCTTATACTGCTGAGGGGAGAGTATAGAAGGTTTATTGCTTCTGTAGGGGAATTTTTCCAATTCAATTCAATTCGATTGAACTAATTGTACATATAATGAAGCTTGTGTCAGCATCGTCCTGCTTACGTTGGGACGGTTTTGGTCCACCCTGCTTTGTTCTAGGCACGGTTCGATCATTTAGAATGCGCCACAGAGTGACCTTACTGATACCGAAAATACAAGCTAAAGACTCACGCGGCACTCCTTCTGTTGCAAAGTTCCGTATTCTTTCATAGTCAACTGCAGATGTATATTGTTTTGACATCTTTCTTGTACGCCGGCATGTCGCGGATTTTCGTATATATGCTGGTTTACAGTTCCAATTATCGGTGAGATAAAACAAAATACACTCACATAACTTTATTATTGCATTTTTGGCATAAGACGTCACTAATTTGAAAAATTTAATTTTTAAAATTTAATCCGTCCTTGGTTACCCGAAAACAACGTGATTTCTCATATCTGCGTTTACCTGATTTTCATGATCGTTAACTCAAATTTTCCCTTCCCTCAAAGGATATATTTTAAATTGGTCCAGAAAGAGTAATAACGTGGGTAAAATCCTGGAAATCAAGAAACGTTGAATTTTGCCCGTTTTCTCCCATTAAAGCTTTCAATTAAGAGAACTAAACTAAAATATTTTTTGAGCAAAAAGCTTTTTGTGCCTAAGATCAGTACAACAAACAAAATTAACAACCTCACATGTGTGCCAAATTACAACCTTAAATTTCGGGCATCTTATTTATGAGATATATATAATATATATGGAATAGAACCGACAAAGACAAGGGAGACCGGTATGGCCATTTCTGGTTTATTAGCCGTCATCAGCCAGTCATACCCAATCCAAAGTGTGGCACACCTGGGATTCGAACCCGCGACCTTTGGTTATTGAGTCGAACGCTCTACCATTGGGCCACGGGCTCGTTGTTTTGTCGGTTGTGATCGGGAATATGATGATAGTGTGGGGCTCACCGATCTGCTTAAGGAACATGCATGTTCCGTTGTGCCCTGGAGCTCAGACTAGAGCCCTCGCAGGCGGTCGCATAGCGACGTGTAGCATATGATGGAATACAACCGACAAAGACAAGGGAGACCGGTATGGCCATTTCTGGCTTATTAGCCGTCATCAGCCAGTCATACCCAATCCCAAGTGTGGCACACCTGGGATTCGGTTCTATTCCATCATATGCTACACGTCGCTATGCGACCGCCTGCGAGGGCTCTAGTCTGAGCTCCAGGGCACAACGGAACATACATGTTCCTTAAGCAGATCGGTGAGCCCCACACTATCATCATATTCCCGATCACAACCGACAAAACAACGAGCCCGTGGCTCAATGGTAGAGCGTTCGACTCAAATACCAAAGGTCGCGGGTTCGAATCCCAGGTGTGCCACACTTGGGATTGGGTATGACTGGCTGATGACGGCTAATAAGCCAGAAATGGCCATACCGGTCTCCCTTTTCTTTGTCGGTTCTATTCAATCATATGCTACACGTCGCTATGCGACCGCCTGCGAGGGCTCTAGTCTGAGCTCCAGGGCACAACGGAACATGCATGTTCCTTAAGCAGATCGGTGAGCCCCACACTATCAATATATAAATATATATATAATTCAGTATAACTCAGTATAATTCAGTATATATAAGGGAGATAGACAGAGCCTCTGAAAACCCTCTTTACAGATAGATGCGAGCAAAATAAGCAAATGTTACATGGCGATAGTCATTTTAGTATATCGATCATTGCTGTCGACTAAATATTTGTCCATTAAGTAAAAATTAATCAAGTCTTCTTTTAAACATTTCAACGCTTTCAACCTGAACAACTGAAGTTGACAGTTTGTTCCATTCTTCAATCACCCGTTGGGAAAAGAAGTTGGCCCGCATTTCAAGTTTAACATGTTTTCTTTTCAGTTTGTATCGGTGACCTCGGAGACTTGTCATGTTTGCGAATTCAAAAATATCGGCCATCTGAAGAGTACAATCAACTCCTCTGACCAGTTTGAAGACTAAGATCATATCCCCTCTGTATTAACTACAAGAGAGAGGAAAATTTTCAAGTCTTTCTAGTCGGCCCTAATAGGGTAGGCATTCCAATCCACTGACTAGTTTCGTCGCCCTCCGTTGAACTTTCTCCAGCAAAGTTTAGTCATGTTTCGTCCAAGGGCGCCACGCCTGAATGCAATATTCCAACACCAGCCGGATAAATGTTCAGAAAACACGCCCAAAAAGCTCTCCGTCAAAATAAACAATGGATCTCCTCAATGCGCCTAAGATAGAACTAATTTGTAAGCAAATAATGCGTCTGAAAATCTCGCACTCTTCGGGGACTGACGGTATTCCAAACTCAGTTATTAAGAGAGTGCCGAGCTTTCACCGATTGCTTAGCCATGTATTCTCAGTTTATCTCTTAAACGGATTCTTTCCTGACTCATGGAAGACATCTATTATTCTTCCTGTCTTCAAGTCGGGATCTCGTTCGGACGTAAATAATTATCGAGGCGTTCACAAAACCCCGGCTATAGCAAAACTTCTTGAAAAAATTATTTTTAATCGAATTCTCGACTTTTGCTTAGAAAATAAGCTCTTAAGCGACTCGCGATATGGTTTTCTACCTGGGAGATCATGCGACGTGTGTCATTTAGCTGTTCTTAACCTCGTCACTTCCCTTCGTAATGAGCAACAGTCAGTGGTTGTGATCTACTTTGACCTGAGCAAAGCCTTTGACAAGGTACCGCACAGACGTCTTCTGGTGAAACTAGAAGCCCTCGGCATCCGGCCTCCTCTCCTTGACTCCATTGTTTCCTACTTGTCTAACCGCAGCCAGAAGGTCTTAGTAGGTAAAAGCAACTCGACGCCTCAACCGATCACGAGTGGCGTTTTTCAAAGCACGGTTCTAGGTCCCCTTATCTTTATTCTGTTCATAAACGAAATTTCAGCATTACTCACAAATTCACAAAATGTCGTTTATGCTGATGATCTCAAGTGCATTTATTCATTTTCTAAAGACACTGCCAATAGTTGCGTGGATAAAATCAAAACTGATCAACTTATGCTCTCACGTTGGAGCTGTACTTGGCAGATAGAATTTTCTTCATCCAAGAGTAGTTTTAGCTTCCTAGACCCTCGTATTTCAAAAAAGTACACTTTTAGAACGATCAACCATAAAAGACTTACGTCTAAGTTACATGAACAAGCTAGCATTATCGCCTCATGCAGATCGAATTTCTGCAAAGGCTGCACATATATGTGATTTATATCGCATAATTTCTTCCTTCCGGAAATAAAGTTAGACCTGTACCACATGTTTGTTCTTCTTATTCTAGAATACTGCTGTCCCCTCTTTGGGCTGATGAACGCCTCTGACCGCAGTAAGATTGAAAAAGTTCAGAGGGTTTTTACTCGAAGACTATTTTTTCTTCCTGGATCCAGTATCTCTTGTACGGATAGATGCCAGTTAGCAAACATTACATTTCTGTGGGTTAGAAGACTCGAAGCCGGCCTCTGCTTCCTGTTTCGCGTTAACTCTAGCCCAAATCTCCCACGAATTAACGCTCTTACTCCAGTAGATAGACCCTATGCTACTCGTAATTCCTCCATGATCATTTCACCACCCTTTAGCTCCACAACTAACCAGTCTCAGTTTTTTTGCCTCCAAATATGCTTTCATCTGGAATAATCTTCCACTGAAAATTAGGTTGTCGTCCACATTAGCTATTTTCAAAACAAAGTTACGCAAACATTTAACTTCGGAAGATATAAAGTCCTTATTGTCTGTTTCCTTCCCTAACTTGCAACTTTTGGATTTCGAAAAGGGTCCTCCTGGTATTTGAGGCAGCTCCTTTGATATTATGTTAGTCTCTTATTATGTGACCATCATCCTCTGCAGAGTCAATCTTATATTGGTCTCTTATTATATGTCCATCATCCTCTGCAGAGTCAATCTTTGCATTTACTTTTTGTCACCCTCATTTAAACTAGCATCGCCAAGTCTTGACAACCTTGGTACTTTCCTCCGCTGTTGCAATCCGGACGATGGTCTCCAGGTTCAGTTGAGGATCAAGGCGGGTTCTGATGGTTTTGCCTTTTTGATTGGTGGACTATGCAGTCGGCAAGGTCGCATTTCAATGATGATCTCATGACCTCTACTGTCCCCTCTTCGTTTTGACCCTGGTGTCCACGATGAGTTCCTCCTCTCTCACCTCCACTGGTGGTTACAAACAGTAGCTCTGACTGCTATATTATCTCTCACACGACAAGGAGCGTTCCGAACCCTCATACGTTGTCAGCAACATCACAGCACTATCCCATTGCATCTAGCTATTAATTTTTTTAGTGAAGCAGTTTTTTTTTCCTATTTTTTTTAAATTGGCGGCTCTCTGAACTCTGCCTTCAATTTAACAGTAGGAGTTTTTTTACTGCTTCTTTTCTAGTTCACCGTATATGTTAAATATTGTTGACTTTTGTTTTAAAAATGGCAAATCGTTCTCAATCGGACATGCCTACCGTATTGTTCATTTCTGCTGTTAATATGGCTGCTCACATAGTGCAGCAATTATCCACTTTGTATTTATTTATACCGCGATACTAAGTTTGAAATGACAGGGCTCTCTGGGCCTTAAATATACAATTTATTTATTTATTTAAGATACACATAGCTTTCTTTGCTATATTCGCAGAGTACGACGATGGTTTGATAGTGGGTTTTATCCATATACCCAAGTCTTTTAGAATATTAACCTCCTGGAGTTTGTGACCACTGATAAAGTTCTGATATTCAAACCTGATCATCCTTCTGGAAGTAGACCGCAGTCGGATTATTTGGCATTTTTTAAAATTAAGGTTCAGCAGCCACTCATCACACCATGTTTACAAGCGATCTTAGTTTTGTTGTAATTTTCATGTATCCTCCGGTTTTACATTCGAGTTCCATAACTTCAGATCGTCGGCGAACATTAAATTCTCGCATGTCAGACAATCAAGGCAGTCGTTCACGTATATCAGAAACAAAATTGGACCCAGAACGCTGCCCTGCGGAACTCCACTGCGAACGGTTTCCCAGTGAGACTTGGCGTATCCGATACAAACACGCTGGTGCCTGTCTGTGAGAAAGTCGACCAACCATTTGTGTAGGTTGCCAGTCACACCCAGTTGACGCAGCTTAAAGATCAAAAGTCTGTGTGGAACCCTATCAAAGGCTTTGCTTAAGTCAATGTAGACCGCATCGACTGACAAACCCATTTCTAATGACTTTGTCCAACTTCCCATGGATGAGAGCAGGGTTGTGAGGCAGGATCGACCACTTCGAAATCAATGTTGATAGGAACTTAGCAAGTTATTTTCTTCAAAATGCCTCATCAGTTCCGTTTTGATTATCTTCTCCATCATTTTGCAACAGATACTTGTGAGGCTGAATGGTCGGAAACTGTTTGGTGATGTCCTATCTCCTCCTTTATAGATGGGGGTTATGTTGGCTATCTTCCACTCGGTAGGCAGAGGCCCCGCCTTCATCGAACTTTCAAATATCTAGGAGAGCGGAGAGGCCTGCTAGTCTGTGAGTTCATTGAGAACTTTTGCGGATAAGCCATCTGGGCCAGGTGATTAAGTGAGCTGTAGCTGTTTCAGAGTTTTTCTAACTGTGTCCATTGGAAACGATACCGTGTTTATTTTGTTTGTAGATGTGGCAGTACTGCAGTTTCTTCTTCGTCAAATGGTGGTTCCTCAGTAAACACGGACATAAAGAAATTGGATAAGATGCTGCACTTATCAGAGTTATCAATTTACCTGTTTCCCTGATAGTCTTTAAGACAAGGAATGGAGTCCCGATTTTGTTTTGCCTTATTTACGTAAGCAAAAAACCTTTTCGAATTTTTTGGTATATCTTTGACTATTTCTGTTTCAAAGGCTGATCTTTCTTTTCGCAGAAGATTCTGATACTGATTTCGTTGTTTCTTAAAATCGAAAAAATGCTCGGGTTGTTGATATCTTGCATATGTTCTCCACAGTCTTCTTTTCTTCTTGAGTTTCCTTTTTATTTCCGATATCACCCATTTGGGTCGAGAGACGTACGATCGCCTTTTAAGTGGGCAGAATTTATCTAACGACTGCTGAATCAAGATACTAATGAAGAACCAGGCAGCGTTTGGGTCAGGTACATGTGCAGGACTCCAGTTAATCCCATTCATCAATTATTTCAGTTTGGGATAATCCCCTTTCCATACATTTCTCTCCCTTACTGCACGACGTTAAGGTACAGAAAAATGACTGTACGCCCAAGCAAGAACACAATGATCACTTCGTCCAAGCGGCACGTAAGAACTTAATGCAAGGATGCAATTGTCATCTCTACTTATTTTATTTTATTTATTTATTGCCAGTTTACAGGCAAGGTCAAAAAAATATATACAGTAAAGTGTCAAGCTGACAGTGAAAAATCTCCTGATCGTTGTTTCAGGTGTTTTTAGAAGAAAAACTGCAACTTATTGAGAAATTAAAGTTCTGGACAGGGACGCGTTAACACAGTTGCCAGATGAAGAACTTCTACATTCAGTATTACGGATCCGGTATTCTGCACCAGCCGGTATGTCGGCGAGAGGCTGTTCGCTGTCGACTGAGAAATGAGCCGATTGAGGTCTGCAGATCCAGCAATATTGCCCTCAGCATGAAGTCCGGCACAGGATTCAGAGTCCGTGAACGCCATCAGAACCGAAGAGAGCTTCCACAGAGTCAGCACCCAAAAGTTTTGGAAGGTGTCCTGAATGTAGAAAACTAGTGACAGTTCGCGTAAACAAGGGATAGCTTTGCTGAATTTTGATACTTCTAGGTAGCTTATTCCAGATTGCTATAGCGTTTACCGAAAAAACTGTCGGTATCTAACTGTGCGTGCCAAAGGAAGAAATAAAAATACATCTCGATGACTGGTGCGCCGAGAGTGGTCGAGGTGCCTTAGCTGATAACCATACCTGGAAGACTTGAGCAACGGATTTTGATGAATTGGCATCACTTAGTGCCTGAGACTCCATATGCGTATGTCACGCGATTT
Source organism: Schistocephalus solidus (assembly GCA_017591395.1). NCBI lineage: Eukaryota > Metazoa > Platyhelminthes > Cestoda > Diphyllobothriidea > Diphyllobothriidae > Schistocephalus > Schistocephalus solidus. The sequence continues at coordinate 10,146 of WEDG01004385.1, forward strand.
TCAGTTTCAATGCTTATTCAAATATTTTTGCAATCCTCAAGTGAACTGACAAAGAGCTTTTAGACCGATTTTTACGTTAATTTCATATTTTTTTAAATCTGTTTTGGGGAAAATCTGGAACAGTAGAAGAGGCTGTATATGAATAAAAAATCTTAAGCTGGATAAAATCCTGGATTTTTTCTGTAAGGTTCTGCAATAACTCATGAAAAACGTTTGGATCGTTGATTGAAAATATGCTATACCAATCTTAAGTGCTTACGTAATTATTTATTAATTCATGGTTTGTGTTCGCAAAGTCGAGGTTATTGCCTTTTTCTACAGGCTTTGTAGAGAGGGTGACTGGAAATCAAAAGTGAATTATTGCGTGATCACTTGTAAATAGATCACGATGAAAATTCATAAAGAGAGGATGGATATCATTTGTAAAAATTAAATCTAAAATGCTGTCATTTTTAGGCACTGAACTAACCAATTGGGACAAAATTGAAAATTAATAGTATCGACTAATTTCTGAAGTTTTGGCGGAGAGGAATTTGCCAGCCAGTCAATGTCTGGCAGACTTAAATCGCCTTTGATAATTTCGACATAAAATTTAATCCCTGCAACTTTTTCAAAAAGTTCATAGAGCGCGCTATCATTGCCAGAATAACACGGAGGACTAAAGACACATTCAATTACCACTTTTTATTTTGCGGGAGGAAGACTGAAACAAAGCATACATTTCCAGAAAAGGACAAAATGATCAACTGCAAAGGCAAATGTACAAAGGATGACTTAATATACAGAAGGAAACCACCGCCAGCCCTTTCAGTGTGGTCTTGTCGATACAAATTTAAATTATCTTTAGCAAGCATCGAGTCAAAAATAAGAGATTTAGCCCAGGATTCAGTGATGCACAGCACATCTGGATCAAGCACAAGGCTACTGTGCTAAGCTCTGTCATCTTATTTACAACTGATCTCGCATTGAGTGAAACTAAGCTGAGCGTATTCCTGAGCTGCAGGTTATGCTCACCAGTATTTATAAAAAAGGAAATTTTTTGGTGGGGAGGAAAAATGGAGAGAAGAAACAAAAGTTGGGAAAAAAATTGCTCTGTTCTACAATTTGTCGAAATGTTTATATTAAAAGAACTGAGATTAGTGTACAACGGCATATTTCGATGAAAGCCATGGGAAAGAGATGGGGTGGCATATAAATGAGATTTTTAGGGAAGTAAGCATAAATTGGCGTAAAACGTGCATTTGAAAAAGAAATAAATGCTTTCAAAAAACTGTTAACATTATAAGAAGACTTAATTATTTGGGAATTTTGGATACATTTTGGGTTGGGAAAAATGCTAACGTGAGCATTCGCATCTGTTGTAATAATAATAATAAATTGTATATTTAAGGCCCACAGTGCCCCATCCTTAAAAACTTAGTATCGTGGTATAAATAAATACAAAGTGGATAATTGCTGCATTATGTGAGTATCCATATAAACAGCAGAAATGAGTAGTATGGTAGGCATATCCGATTAACAACGATTTGCCATTTTTAAACAATAATCAACCATATTTGGCATATACGGTTAACTAGAAAAAAAGCAGTAAACAAATCCTACGGTTTAATCGGGGGCGGAGTGCAGCAAGCCGCCAATTTAAATACTTGGCGAAAAAAATTGCTTCTCTAAAAATTGATAGCTATGTTGATAAGATCGGTACATTGCAATGGAATAGTATTGTGATGTTGCTGACAACGTATGAGAATTCGGAACGCTCCCTGTCGGGTGAGAGATAACATAATAGCCAAAGCTACTGTTTACAACCACCAGTGGAGGTGAGAGAGGAGGATCTCATCGCGGACAACAGGGTCGAAACGAAGAGGGGTAAGTTGAGGTCACACGATAAGCAACGAAATGTGCACTTGCTGACTGCATAGTCCACCAACAAAGGGGCGAAACTTCCTACCCAACCCAATCATCAAAAGATCCCGGACACCATCGTCAGGGTTGCAAAATCGGAGGAAATTATCAAGGTTGTCAAGAGTTGGCGATGCTAGTTAAAAAGGAGGGGTCGAAAACATTAATGCGAAGATTTACTCTGCAGATGATGCCAGAAACATTTTTAGAAACCATATATTATCAAGGGAACTGCCTCAAATACCAGGAGGACCCTTTTCAAAATCCAAAAGTTGCGAGTTTGGTAAGAAAAGAGACAATAAGGACTTTTTATCTTCCGAAGTTAAATGTTTGCGTAATTTGGTTTTGAAAATAGCAAATATAGACGACAACCTAATTTCCAGTGGAAGATTATTCCATATGAAAGCATATATTGAGGCAAAAACTGAGAACGGTTAGATTTGGAGCTAAGAGGTGGTGAAATTATCATGGAAAAATTACGAGTGGCACATGGTCCATCTACTGGAGTGAGAGGGTTAATTCGTGGGAGATTTGGGCTAGAGTTAACGCGAAACAGGAAGCAGAGACCGGCTTCGAGTCTTCTTACCCAAAGAAATTTAATGTTTGCCAACTGGCATCTATTCGTATAAGAGATACTGGATCCAGGAAGAGAAAATAGTCTTCGAGTAAAAACCCTCTGAACTTTTTTAATCTTACTGTGGTCAGAGGCGTTCATCAACCCAAAGAGGCGACAGCAGTATTTTAGGAAAGGAACAAGAAACATGCGGTATAGATTAAACTTTATTTCTCGCAGGAAGTCATTATGTGATATAAAACCACATATTTGTGCAGCCTTCGCAGAAATTTGATATGCATGAGGTGATAATGCTAGCTTATTCGTGTAACTTAGACCTACGTCTCTTTTGAATTTAGAATTTATATTTGGTTAGCACCCGCAAGGCACTGTCTAAGCAAACATTAGTAGCGAAATAAAGTTATGACAATGTGTGCAGATAAAATGTACAAATACATAACTTGTCCTGCTATGTCAACAGTTAGCGATGTTTTAAATTTATGGTGAACTAGAAAAAATAGGCAGTGAATAAAAACTCCTACCATAAAAATAGAGGCAGAGTTCAATAGGCCTTTATTATTGAATAGAAGGTAGGAGACAAAAACTGCTTAGGAAAAATATGTTCAGGTGGTAGAGTAGGGTAAAATTGTAGTAGCATTTCAAAATGAGATAATGAAACGTCGAGGTGATTCGTTCTTGATCACTTAGGCGTATGAAACAAATCTCATGAAAATGCGTCAATGAACTTAATTCCTCAGCATCTTAGGATCCAGAATTGAATTCTGATGATAGTTAGTATCCAAAGAAACGGTAGCATTTTAGACTGTGGACCACCGAATGTGTAAGTCCGAATGACGTCATCGTATGGATGACTGGTAATATAAGGAGACCTCATAGTTCATGGGCGACTCGAGGTAGCGAAAATATAGTTTCAAGAGGGTCACTTAAATTCCCGATGGTCCTTTCACCGAGTCATGCAGAAAGCTACTGGGAAAAGATGAGGAAAATAAAAGGTTAATAGAATCAGTGTTAAGATAAATGTGTAGTCTTCGCTTGAACGCCGATAGAATAGTTAACGACCGAATTTTAATTGGCAAGTTATTCCAAAGGAAACTATACCTAGAAGCGAAGGAGAGAGAACGTTTACATGTGGAGGATGCAGGGGGAGGTAAAATTAGTGCAGAATTTCTTAGGTTATGCAGAAGACTAACGGGAGTAATGACAGAAAGCTTGGGGAGAGTTGAACTATTATTGCGTTGGAAAAGGAGACAAAAGTCTGCTTTAAGTCTCCTGACCCAAAGACATTTTAGCTTCATTAGCTGGCATCTTGTTGAGTAGGAAGTAGTTGAAAGAGTCGGAAATAGGAGTTTTTGTGAAATGTCTTTAGACATTTTCCATTTTTGAACGGCTAGATTCGTTCAATTAACCGAACAAAAGACAGAAAAATTCAAGAATGGGGAGTACAAACATAAGATAAAGTCTTAATTTAATTTCAGGAAGGTAGAAATTATAAAAGCGTCTAAGTCTGAATGAATTAGTTCTAGGCACCGTTCGGTAGTAGAGTTAGAGAAGGAATACACGCATTTGAGGTCATCAGCATAAATAAAAGATTGAGAATGTTTAAATATCGATGAAATATCATTTATATACAGTAAGAACAACAAAGGACCTAATACGGTACCTTGAAGGACACCAATCACAATCGGGGTAGCAGTTGAGCATGAGGACCCTGCTAAAACGTTTTGTTTTCGGTCATTTAGTTATGATCTAATAAGGTCAGTAAGGGAACTACGAAAAAGTACAGCTTATAGTTTAGATAAAAGTCGTCTATAAGGCACTTTATCGAATGTACTACTAAGATCAAAATTGACAACTACTACAGATAGATGATCATTAAGAAGAGAGGTGAGTAGATTTAGAAATGACATGTGGCAGGTTTCACAAGAGCGGTCCGGTAAGAAGCCGTGTTGGGAAAAGCTGATAATTTAATTGCTTATGCAAAAATCCGTGATTTGTTTTTCAATTAGTTTTTCGAAGAGTTTATTAAGTGAGGGCGTTTTATGAACACCGCGATAGATATGAATGTCCGAGCGGAAACCAGATTTAAAAACTGGTATTATAATAAACGTTTTCCAGTAATCGGGGAAGAAACCATTTTCGAGAAATACTGAGAATAACTTGCTTAGTAAAGGTGGAAAATCCCTTAACTGTTTAATAAGTGAGTTTGGAATTGTATCAGTTAAAAACCGAATGTGGTTTTTTTAGGTGAGCTTTTCCCTTTTGAATACATGAAGGCGAGAAATAAATGGTTGTTAGAAGCGAAATTGAAAGCAGAGGAATTGTGGAAGTGGGGCTAGTTTCAGTGATAAAATGGTTGGCAAAAAACGAATTTAACAATTCTGCTTTGCCCAAATCGTCTGTAAAAAATTTTTTTGTTTCAGTCGAATAAGGGCGGAGTTACATTCAGACGCTTAGCCGATCACCGAACATGGAAGATTTGAGCAACAGATTTGGATGAATGGGCATCACTTAGTGCTCGAGACTCCCTACGCTTATCTCGCGCGAGCCTAATTTTCGATGCTAATTCAAATATTTGTGCAATCCTTAAATGAACTGACAAAGAGCTTTTAGATTAATCTTTAAGTTGTTTTCGCAATTGTTTAAGTCTGTTCTGAAGAAAATACGGAACAGTAGAAGAAGCTGTATTTAAATTAAAAAACTTAAACGGGATAAACGCCTGGATTTTTTCTGTGAGGCTCTGCAATAGCTCACGGAAAAAGTTTGGATCGTTGATTGAGAATATGCTATGCCAATTACGAGTGCTTACGAAATTATGTATCATTACATGGTTTGTGTTAGCAAAGTCGAGGTTACTGCATTTAACCTCAGGCTTCGTAAAAAGGGGGACTGGAAAACAACAGTGAATTATTGCGTGATCACTTGTGAATAGATCATGATGGAAATTCTTAAAAAGAGGGTTGACATCATTTGTTAAAATTAAATCTAAAATGTTGTCATTTCTAGTAACTGATTTAACCAATTGGGACATGTTTGAAAAGTTAATAGTATCGACCAATTTCTGATGTTAAGGCGGAGAGGAATTTTCCTGCCAGTCAATGTCTGGCAGACTGAAATCTCATACAATTATTTTGACATCAAATTGAGTACCTGCAACTTTTTCAAATAGTTCACAGAGCTCGCTTTCATTGCCAGAACAACACGGAGGATTATAGACACAGTCAATTAACGCTTTTTTTATTGTGAGGGAGGATGACTGAAGCACAGCATATATTTCCAGAAAAGGACGAAATGCTCAGCTGAAAAAGGAAATGTACAAAGGATGACCTAATATAAAGGAGGCAACCACCGCCACGTTTTTCAGCGCGGTCTTGTCGGTACAAATTGAAATTATCTATAGCAAGCGTCGAGTCAGAAATAAGGGAGTGAGCACAGGATTCAGTGATGCACAGCACATCTGGATCAAGCTCAAAGGCTACTGTTCTAAGCTCAGCCATCTTATTTACAACTGATCTCGCATTGAGTGAAACTTACCTTAGCGTATTCCTGAACTGCAGGTTACGCTCATCAGTATTTATAAAAAGGGATAATTTGGTGGCGGAGAATAAAACTGGAAAGAAGAAACGAAAGGTGGGAAACAAAATTGCTCTGGTCTACAATTTGTCGAAATAATTCTGTTAAGAGGACTGAGATTATTGTACAACGGCATATTTGGATGACAACCTTGTAAAGGAAGGCTATATTGTGGCATTCAAAAGATAGGGGGTGGCATAGAAATGACATTTTGAGGGAAGTTCGCATAAATTGGCGGAAAACGTGCATTTGAAAAATGAATAAATGATTTCGACAAACTGGTAACCTAATTAGAAGCGTTAATTATTTGGGGATTTTGGACAATTTTTGGGTTGGGAAAGATGCTAACGTTAGCGTTCGCAGCTGTTATAGATGCTGAGGGGTTAGCAGGTTTCCCATCGGTAATGACATTAATGATTTTAATGCCTGGATTAGACAATGATTCAGATTTACTAGGAGTTTTCTTAGGTTTAGTAGATTTGGCAGTTATAGCAGGCATGGTTTGCTTGGGATGAGAAAGAAGTGGCGTTGACACAATTTCACTCAAACCAGGAACAAGGTTAACGGGTGAAGATTCAGCTGAAATCGAAATTCCTGTCGATCCGGAGGGTCGTGGGCTTGCATTAGCTACAGGAAAAACCTCTGAGATAACTTTTGATATTGAAGGTGTAGACCAAAGCTTCTTGTTTGCTAATGAGGGTAAAACCCGACGTTCCATTGGGGTTTTATCCCTTCAGATAAACAACTTGTTTTTTTCAAATATTGAGCTAAGTGCTCATGCTGAGAGAAAATAAGGTCAACTTCAATCGCTGAAAAAGGTTTGACCAGAACTGGCGGGTTTTTGCTACGTGAAGACAACCTTTTAGCTTCAGCGAATTTAAAGTTAATGCCGTTCTAAACGTCGTTCTTAAAGTGTACTATTTTGAAATACTAGGGGTCCAGGAAGCTTGGCGGGGCCGAAACACATGAAACTACTCTTGGATGGAGAAAATTTCATCTGCCAACTAGAGCTCCAACGTGAGATCATTAGTAGATCAGTGTTGATTTTATCAATTTAACGATTGGCCGTGTTTTAAGAAAATGAATAAATGCACTTGAGATCGTCAGCGTTAACGAATAGTTGTGCATTTTGAGTATAGGTGAAATTTCGTTTGTGTACAAAATAAAGAGAAGGGGACCTAGAACAGTGCCTTGAAAAATGCCACTCGTGATCGGCTGAGGTATCGAATTGCTTTTACGTACGAAGAGCTTCTGGCGGCGGTTAGACAATTAAGAATCAATGAAATCAAGGAGAACCGGCCGGATGCCGAGGGCTTCCAGTTTCACCAGAAGACGTCTGTGCGGTACCTTGTCAAAGGCTTTGCTCAGGTCAAAGTATATCACAACCACTGACTGTTGCTCATCGCGAAGGGAAATGACGAGGTTAAGAAAAGCTTAGTGACACACTTCACATGATCCTCCAGGTAAAAAACCATATGGCGAGTCGCTGTAGAGCTTATTTTCTAGGTAAAGGTCGAGAGTTCGATTAAAAATAATTGTTTCAAGAAGTTTTGCTAGAGCCGGGGTTTTGTGAATGCCTCGATAATTATCTACGTCCAAACGAGATCCAGACTTGAAGACAAGAAGAATAATAGATGTCTTTCCTGAGTCAGGAATGAATCCATTTAAAAGATAAACTAAGAATATATGGCTAAGCAATCGGGGAAAGCTCGGCACTATCTTGGTAGATGAGTTTTAAATAACATAAGTCCCCGAAGAGGGCGAGTTTTTTAGACAATTTATTTGCTTACGAATTAGTTCTAAGGAGAAATCAATGGTGCTCAGAACATTGAATGAGGATGTCTGAAACGTAGGAACCGGTTCAGATTCAGTTGTTAGCTGATTTGCAAAAACGCAATAAACAATTCTGCCTCTTCAGAATTTTCGATAACCAAGTTCTTATCTGCATTTAGTAATGGAGGAATTTCAAAATGTCGTTTATTGGAGGATTGAAGACGGAACTGTTGAGCAACAGATTTTGCAGAGTTTGGCTCGCTGAGTGCGCAAGATTCCCTCTGTCTGTCACGTGTAAGACGAATCTTAGAGGCTTATTCAAAAATCTGATGTAAATATAACGAACTAGTAAATTGATATTTCAACTGCTTCCTCAATTTCTTTAGTCGTTGCAAAAGAAATTAAAAAACGGTGGATTACGAAGCGTAGGGCTTGACAAATTTTGTTGGCACAAATTCCAGGATGGTATTTGAAACGACTGACATGAAGTCACAAAGGCTTGCTGCGTCGTTTGGGGAGGAGAGATTCTGCCAGTCCAATGAGTCCAGAAAGTTAGTTACGAAGCCCATATCTGCAGGGTCAAAAGCATGATAGGTACGAAGGGCGCTAGCTTTTTTCGATGAGACAATCGGAAGGCCACAGTGAATTAAGGTATGGTCACTTTTGGAGAGGCCCTGCTTAAAATCAACGAAGAGGGGAGCAATTTGGTTTGTGAAAATCAGGTCATAAAATATGCTTGTCTCTCGTTGAAGCACGGACAAGCTGGGACCAATAAGAAAAATTAATGGTATCGAGGAAAAGCTTAAATCTGGGTGAAAAAAGTGTAAAATCCAGTCAATTTTATGAAAATTAAAATCCCCTGCGCTTATTTTAATTTTAAAATTGGACTCCGATGCTGAAGTGTTAGCAAGTTTCCTATCGGTAATGAAATTACAGATTTTGACACCTGGCTTAGCAAATGAGTCAGATTTCCTCGGGGTTTTCTTAGATTTACTAGATTTGACAGGTATAGCAGGCCTTGTTTGCTTGGGAGGGAAAGTTGTGGCGATGACGTGATTTTACTCGAAGCAGACAAAAAAGAACGGGCGAAGATTCAAATGGAGTCGACGTTCCTGTTGATCCGAAAGGCCATGGTCTTGCACTAGGTATAGGGCCAACCTCTGAGATAACTGTTGGTACTTTAGATGTAGACATATGCTTCCCATTTGCTAGAGATGGTGAAACATGACGTTCCATTGAGGTTTATCTCTTCAGATAAACGACTTGTTGTCCTTCAACCATTAAGCTGAGTGCTCATGCTTAGAGAAAATAATGTCCACTTCAATCGCCAAAAAATGTTTGATCAGAATTAATGGGTTTTTGATACGAGAAGACAACCTTTTGACATCCTCGACTTTAAAGTTAAAGCCCCATGAGTAAAGAAAATAAAATATGACGTCCAGGGAGGACTTTATTCGTAGAGACATTTTTAAAATAAAGTTGAAACTTCTCTTATTTCGGTCATATGACTCAGGACTGACCATGTTTCTAAATGGCTCAGGTTTCTCGCATTGTTGAGAAGTGAGGGAAGACAACTTTCCGTCGAAAATGGTACCAAGAATTGTAGACAGAGAACCATATTGAGACATTAAACTATTAAAATTTCCAGGGCGTCAAGGTCAAGTTACTTCATGTTAACGGTGGGTTGCTCTAGTGGAAGTTTTACGCTAAGAAAACATTTGCATCTAAGCGCTGACTGGGGTTACATATTGGGTTTTAAATATCAGTATTTTTCAAAGCGATAATACGAAAGGAAAATTGTCACTAGTGACGTTTTCCGTAAGAAGAGATGATTTATATGTATGATATGTTTTAAGCAAAGCACTGCAGGCAAAAATCTTCTAGTTAACGAGTTTAGACTGTAAATAGAACTAGCGAAGAGGCTATGCAGGCTGACAAATTATCTCAGCTGGTAAAGCAACTACGGAAAATTATTTTTCGTTGGAAATAAGGTATACTTACAAAATTTAATCTCTATTTCTAGAATAAACATAGAGATTCCGTCCTTTATACGTAAAGCTGCAAGAACATTTATGAGCCTATTTCAGGTGAAACAGTTTAAAACAGCATATTTACCCTATTGCAAAATGCAATAACTGCAGGTGTGTGCAATGGATAAAGAGTTAGAAATACAAATAAATTGTCAACAATTAAGGAAAATAATTTCGACAGGAAATGAAGAAATCTGTTTAAAATTCGAGAAGTCACTTATCTTTGAATTTAAACGAACCACCTTCGACCGCATTAGGAGACCACTGGGAAAACGAACGTGGATGGAACTTGTTGCGGGATGGGGGGTGCACTGCTGTGAATTGAACGGAAACGCCATTCCTAGACGATAATGCTGGCATGTTTGGTTTAGCAGTCTCGATAAAGGGTTTGGGTGGTAGTTGGAAATTCGAAGAAGTTAGGATGTGGGTGTTTTGGCGAGTAACAGGTGATCACAAATGAGTATGTTTCATGAAAAAGTTAGATTTCTTCAATTTTCGTATTACTGAGACTTTAGTCGGTCTTGTCTTCAATTCAACAATCTGCGGTAGTTTACTTAGTGGTACTGATGGACTTTATGTGGGTGTGGGAATAAGAGAATAACTGTTGTCTTCAGATCCCCCGAGATCAATCAACGTCGGTTCACGTAAAGATTTAAATAAGGTTTCAGACAGTGAGGCCGTAGATGACATTGGATGTGACTTGTTCAACATGACAACAGGAGGGGTAATTTCTGTGCGGCTTACCGACAGTTTCCTCTGCATTGGATGAGGTCAAGGGAAACTGAGCAATGCCATTCTGACATAATTCTCTACTACCATGACAGTATGAAGTTGACTTCAATCAAGGAAAAGAGAGTGACTAATATTGGGGCATTAAGATTGAGCAAGCGCAGTCGTTTGGCGTGCGCGACGCTGAATCCCAAGCCATAGATTTGAAGAAACAAAGGCACACCATCTTTAGCACATAAATGATTTGGAATATAACGCAGCATAAACTTTTGCTTGCATTTTATCCGTTCTTTGGCTTTGGAGCTAATTACTCCAATTACATGGAAGTCCTGTTGGATAACTTCCTTGGAGGTACTAATCATAGTTCTGTGAAGCAGGAAATATGTTATTTCGTCAGACGATGACCAATTATTACAGAAAAAATATGTGCACTTGAGTGACCAGAAGACCAAGAGGTTCAAGGTGAACCACATGAACTGTAGAAGGCTGCAAAATCTCGCAAACGCAAGATATATCTCCTCCCGTTATTTATTGCCCGTTTACATGCAAGTTCAAAAGAGATATACAGTTGATGATCGAGCAAACAACTAAAACAAACTGATCGTTCTTTCTAGTGTTTTTCAGGAGAAAAACTGCAGCTCATTGAATGATTAAAGTTCGGGAGGGGGAAGGGTTGAAACATGTGCACGGTATATTCGGTGTGTAGGTTCTCAAATCCTGACATAGAACGAAATCATCCCAGTCATGGGAATTAAGATAAAATGATAATTCTGTCGAAAGCGCTGATCAGAAATAAAAAATATGCTATAATTTTGGAAACCCTCAAACTGTCCATATCGGTGATCAGCCGTCGGCGGAGGTCTTGGACGATAGATGTGTTACCCATTGGCAGTTCGACCGTCGATTTCGACGAGGTCCACCGTATGCTCCACACCAGGTGGTGCAGGGACGGTGACTTGCGCGTGAATTAGTTTTAAGTGATAGTAGCCTTGCGCTGCAGCTACCGCACTCTCTCCTCCTCCCCCACCTGAGTCCGGTGTCAAGACAGAGTCAAGAAGACCGGAGATGGGAGAGGGCGCAGGTGGCTGGCGCGACCGGAGCCGCCCCTGGGCGTGCCACCACACCTGGCTCGGATCCCACGGAGTGGGAGTGCCATAAAGGCCACATTAAGAAGGAGCCATTGCAACCTGACTCTCAGTCCGCCAGTCAGCCACTCCACACAAAACACACATTGGGCTGACCACGCGGTCCGAGTTATCCCGTCAGTTGGCAACCTTCCAGGCCACGGCTTTTAGCGCACCGTGATAGTTTCAAGCGCGTCAGATTGTTTATAGTGAGGAAAATACGCTGAGCTCTCGACCTCACTCTCTCCCCCACCCCCACAATCAGACCACTGTCCGAGCCAGTCAGTTGCCTGATGTGGGAGTGGGCGCATTGGCTGACGGATCGGCGTACCCGTCTTCGCGCGCCACAGCACGACCTGGCCCCCATAACGCACACACCAGGATTCACAAACTCAGGGGATATGGAGCAGCCATCGCCGTCTGACTCCCAGTTCACTGGTCAGCCACTCGACACACACAGTACATACACTGAACCGACGGCGTGGTCTGGTGGAAGCGTCAGATTGGCAGACTTCCCAGCCACGGTTTCTAGGAAACCGTGATATACTCTGGTAAATGGTGATTGTGAGAGTGTTGTCGATGCATTGGTGTAGGTAGTGTGCGCTGATGTAGGTTAGCCTACGGTGGTTTTACCGGAGGTTGTCATGGAGGCGCATGTGTCCTAATAGGCCCATGCGGTGTGTAAATGTGCGAAAGCAGTTAGGGCAGTGAAGGCGGGCACGTCGACTGTATGTCGGAGCCCAAGGCACTGGTTCACCAGCCTCCATGCGATGGATTCGCAGGTGACCGACCAGGCCGATGCGTGAGTTGAAGTTGCGGGTTCAGTGTGGGCAGGAGAAATCGGTAGAGGCTGGGAGGATGTCATTGCTGGTAGTGGGGGTGGCAGGGGCACTAAGAATGGCAGGAGCGGAGGGTGTGCATGGTGTATCGGTGTTGTCGGCATTGTGGTTAATTCCGCTGTTATGGATGCGCATGTGACCGAATAGGCCTATGCGATGAGTGAATGCGCGAGGACAGTGAGGGCAGTGGAGGCGACGACCTCTGCTGTGTGATGGTGCTCCAGGCACTGGCTCACCGGTCTCTGTACGATGTATTCGCAAGTGACTGACCAGGCCGATTCGTGAGGTGAATGTGCGGTCGCATTGAGTACAGCTTAGGAGAGATTCCCCATCGCTGATGGTGGTGGTGGTGGCGGTGGTAGTGAAGGCGGTGGTGGTTGCGGTGGTAGGGGTAACAGGCGATGAGTAGATGGATGTGGTCTCTGTGATGGTGGGAGCAATGGAATTGATGACAGGAGTGAGGGTAGGGGAGTCAGAAGGAGGGTTAGCAGAATTTGACGTAGAAATTGGAATTGTCGGATTGTTTGTGCATTGCGTCCGAAGATGTCCAACCAGGCCGATTCGCGCGCGGAAGATGCGTTGACAGCGCGGGCACGTTGGCAGGGCCTGGGCATTGGCGGTGTTGGTCCGGGGCGCTGGTGACTTTCGTGCCGCTCTTTTGGCCTTGGCAGCGGCGATCCGGTTGGCCTCATAGATCGCTGAACCAGTCTTCACTGATCTTCTCCATGCCGGTCTATCCTGGGCGAGGTCCTCCCAGGTCGCAGAGTTGATTTGCAGTTGCTTCAGCGATGTCTTCAAAGTGTCCTTGTAGCGTCGTTTTTGACCTCCCCTGCCTGCGAGAACCCGTAGCGACATCACCGTAGAAAAGTCGTTTGGGTAGTCGCTCGTCGTCCATTCTTACCAGGTGGCCGCTCCATCGCAGTTGCACTTGCCTCAGCATGGCATGGATGCTGAGGATTCCGGTCCGCTCCAGGACTTCCGTGTCCGGGATCCTGTCTTGCCATCTCAGCTTTAGTATTCTGCGGAGGCAGCTGAGATGAAAGTGATTCAGCTTCCTGGCTTGGTTCGAGTAGACGGTCCAGGTTTCCGCTCCGTAAAGGAGTGTCGACAAGACGACGGCCTTGTTCATCTTCAGTTTGGTTTTCAGGTGAATACCGTGGCGATTCCACACGGAGGACTGCAGCCGGCCGAAAGCCTGACTAGCTTTGGAGATCCGTTGGGCAACCTCGTCATTGATTCTCGTGTTGCGCGACATCGTGCTTCCTAGATAAGCGAAGGTTTCCACGTTTTTGAGTAGAGCACCGTTGACATAGATTCGAGGAGCATTGTATTCTGCGCTGGGTGGCGGCTGGTGCATGACAACTGTTTTGGCTGTACTGATTGTTAATCCAAAATCGGCGCAGCCTCCGGCGAAGAGGTCCATGCTCCTTTGCATGTCGTCCTCTGTCACGGTGTTAAGGGCGCAGTCGTCCGCGAAGAGCAAGTCATGGACTGCAGTCGTAGACACGCGCGTTGGAGCCTGCATACGCCGACTGTTGAGAAGGTGCCCGTCAGTTCTGTAGGCGATGCGGATACCAGGCTGCTCATCACGGTAGGCGTCCATCAGCATAGCCGAGAACATGAGACTGAAGAGGGTGGGGGCCAGTACGCAGCCCTGCTTCACTCCGTTGGTCACTGCGAATGCTTCGGATACCGTCCCATTGTCAGTGACGTGCGCCTTCATCCCGTCATGAAGCTGACGTACCATGTGCGTGAACCGCTTAGGACAGCCAAATTTCTGCATGACTTTCCACAGTCCGTCACGATTCACCGTGTCAAAGGCTTTCGTTAGATCCACGAAGGTAGTGTATAGGTGAGTTCGCATCTCCTGACACTTCTCTTGTAGCTGGCGGGCGGCAAAGATCATATCGGTTGTTCCGCGGTGTCGGCGGAAGCCACATTGGCTTTCCGGAAGCAGGCCCTGCTCTAGGTGACCGTTAAGACGATTGAGAAGGATACGGGCGAAGATCTTCCCCGATGTTACCCAGGGCTCCGTTCTTGGCTCTACTCTGTTCATTATGTACGTCCATTACTGCTTCATTGGATCGGATTGTGATGTCGCTTTGTTTGCGGATGGCTGTAAGCTATGGAGCGTCATCAGAACTGCAGGTGACGTAAACCATTTGCAGGCAGCCCTAATCTGACTTTACAATGGTTGAGGGACTGGCTTTTGACGTTCAATGAGAAAAATGCAATATTCGCCGATTCTGTGGCCCCAAAACTTTGCGCGCCATGGATTACTGTATGAATGGTATACCGCAATTATATGTAGTTTTAGGTTAGCAGTCAGCCGGTGAGTGATGGGTTAATTTCAGCAAGCATATGCGATGAATTTGATTTAAAAATTTCCGTAAACAGTGCCCCGAAATATAGCAAGTAGTATTGTAACAATGATAACTCGTTTAAACTGGGACATGAAAAATTGTTCGGGAAATATCGTAGAAGGCACTGCTATACCGATCCAGTTTCTTTTCAAAGACGTTAACGGATGCCGACATAACAAATTCCAGAGGGAGAGCATTCCAAGATTCAACTACACGGCTCGAGACGAAGAAATTTCGTATGGACAGTCTGACCCCGGTAACACGTAGCTTAAATGGATGACCTCCTAAATTCGGGGTCTTTGCTTACTTAAAGAAGTCTCCAGGTACGAGGCAACAGTCTTGACCACGCATGATACGGAAAGTTCGCATCAGGTGACCTTATAGCTGCCTGTAACTCAAGAGAAAGAAATCAAGATTGGAAAACCGTGTTTCATTGGGTAATGAATCCTATGTAGTCACAAGTTTGCTTGTACGGCTTTGAGCATCTCTCAGGAGACTGAGGTCCTTAGCATTCCAGTGTCTCCAGGCTTGGATAGTTAAATTTAGTTGTGGTCGCACAAAGGGTTAAGAGACAGAAGCGAAACAGCCTTCAGCAAAGACAGAGAACGCCCGCTTGGCAAGTTACAGAGCAGACATCGCAGACTTGACTACCTTTGCACAATGCAGCGAGGGTTTGAGCGAGGTCGCCAACCGCATTCCCAAGTCCTCCTGTGTGTTCAATTCTTGCAGCGGTATACTATTTATGCAGTAATCCATGGCGTTCAAAGTGATGGTTCTGCCGAATCGTGGAGTATTTCATTTTTTCTCATTCACCAGCAAAAACCAGTCCCTCGACCATTTTGAAGTCGGCGTAGGTCCACCTGCAAATGGTTTACATCAGTTCGGATGACGCTCTATAGCCTTCTGTCATCCGCAAACATGGTGACATCACAATCGTTTCCACTAAGGCAGTCGTTGACATACATAATGAACCGAGTAGGGTCAAGAAGGGAGCCCTGGGGAATACCACTATAGATCGCAACCTCCCCCAAATGCCTGTCGCCAATATGGTCCGTTAGAGCGCGGCCAAATAGTTTGCTTCGGATCCACTTCAGAAAATTACTTCTAGTGTCTGCTCGACTGAAATTATGCAGGAGTCACTGATTTGGAACACTATTGATGCCTTCTTAAAGTCAATATTAACTAATTGCAGCGAATTTCCTACATCAGCTGCCCGTGTCCTACGTTCCAAACAATAGAGCAAGATCGGCCTCTTCGAATTCATGCGGCGCATCTGATAATAGTTTAGCCTGCTCTAGGAAGTGCAGTAGTTCCCGATTAATCATATTTTCTCTGATTATTTTAGCAGATCGAGGGGAGACTAATTGGTCTGTAATTATTTGCAAAGACCTTGCTGCCACATTTATATAGCGGTGTGATTCGTGCAGATTTCCAATCAGCGGGTAAAAATCAGGCATCGAAGGAGGCTTAAAAATGCATGGACAACGGTTTGCCTAGGTCTGCAGCCAGTTATTTTGGTAAATTGGGTGCTATGTCATTTTGACCCAAACATTTTGACTCATCCAGGGCCAATAGCTCTTTATGAACAGTTATATATAATAAAAATGGCATATTAATGGCCCAGAGGGACCTATCAATAATAACTTAGTACCGTGGTAAAAGTACAAAGTGGATAATTGCTGCTCAGTTTGAGCAACCTTGTGAACAACAGAAATGAGAAGTATGGTAGACACATCAGATTCATAACGGTTCTTAATTTTTAAAACGATAGTCAAAAATCTTTGGAATACATGGCGAACTAAGAATGAAGCAGGGAAAAAACTCTTGTGATTAAATTGGGGGCAGAGTGTCGCGAGCCCCAAATTTTAAAGAGAAAATACTAGGAGAAAAAATTACTTCCCTAAAAAATTAATAGTGAGAGTTGATAGGATTGGTACAATGCCGGTGTTCATAAAACGTCCTCTCTGGTGTTCATAAAATGCCCTCTCTTGCTAAACTCTTCGAAATACTAATTGCAAAACAAATCACAGATTTTTACATAAGTCATCAAATTATCAACTTTTCCCAACACGGCTTTTTACCAAACCGCTCTTGTGAAACCTGTCACATGTCTTTTCTAAATCAACTAACCTCTCTTCGTAATGAGCATCTATCTGTAGTAGTAATCCATTTTGAGCTCAGAAAGGCATTGAATAAAATGCCTCATAGACGACGTCTAGCTTAACTAGAGGGCCGTAGGATTTCGTAGTCCCCTTACTAAATTTATTATATCATACCTGTCTGATTGAAAAAAATTCGTTTTAATGGGGTGCGACCCCGATTTTAAGTGGTGCCCTTCAAGGTACCTCTGTTGTCCTTACTTTAAATAAATAAAATTTCGTCGATAGTTAAACATTTTCAATTATATATTTATACTGATGGCGTTTCTATCTTCTCTAACTCTACGGTCGAACGATGCCTAGAACATATTCATTCGGACTTAGACGCTCTTTCGGCATGGCTAATGGAATTCAAACCTTCTAAGTGTCGCTATATGAGTTTTGGGCCTGTAAGGCTGCTGCAACCTGTTATTTTTAAAGTTTACCCTATGAATGAATTTTCCTCCATGAAAGAATTGGCTTAAGTTACACCAATAAATTAGATCTTTCGCTTCATGCCGATAGAATTACGACAAATCGTCTCCGATTTGCGGCTTTATTTCTTATAAATTCTACCTTTCTGAAATTAATTTTAAGCTTTATCGTATGTTTGTACTTCCCATTCTTTAATTCTGCTGTCGTTTCTTCATTTTAATGAACAGATCTAGCCGCTCAAAAATTTAAGATCTCGAAGGACGTTTCACAAAGAACTCCAGTAGCCGACTCTTTCAAATATCTCCTACTTAACCAAATGTCAGCTGATGAAGCTAAAATTTATATGGTGTCAGAAAACTGGAAGCAGGCTTTTTGTCTCCTTTTTCGACTTAATAATTGTCCAAATCTCCTCTAGCTTTCTGTCACTACCCCGTTAGTCTTCTTTATAACCTAAAAAATTCTGCACTTATTATACCTCCTCCTGAATCCTCCATGTGTAAGCGCTCTGTATTCTTTGCTCCTAGGTATAGCTTTCTTTGGAATAACTTGCCAATTGAAATAAGGTCGTTAACTACTCTAGCTATATTCAAGCAAAGACTGCAAATTTATCCTTACACTGATTCTATTAATGTTTTATCTTCCTCATCTTTTCCAAGCAGCTTTCTCAATGACTCGGAGAAAGGACCATCGGGAATTTAATTGACCCTCTTGAAACTATTTTGTCTCTACGTAGATTGCTTCACGAACCATGATGTCTCCTTATATCACAAGTGATTAAAAAGATGATGTCATCCGGATATACAAAGTTTAAAATGCTGCCATTTTGTTGGATTCTTACCAGCATTAGTATTCAATTCTGAATCCAAAAATTATGAGGCCTCAAGTTTACTGGCACCTTTTCGCGAGATTTAGTTGCGTGCGTCTTAGTGATCAAGAACAGACCATATCGACGGCGCCAAGCAGTGCCAAATCAATAAACCTATTTATTTATTTATTTATTATCTCATTCTGAAATGCTACTGCAATATTGACCTACACTAATACCTAACCTTATTTTCCTAAGCTGTTTTTTCTCCTACTCTCTTTTCGAAAATGGAGGCGTATTGAAAACTGTCTCCGTTTTCAAGGAAGGAGTTTTTTTCAATGCCTATTTTCTATTTCACTATTTATTTCTTAATATCGCTAACTTTTGACCTAACAGGAAAAGTTCTGACTACATTATCAATTATTTGTACATTTTATCTACACACATTGTCAAAATTTTATTTCGTTTCTAATGTTTGTTTAGACAGTGCCTTGCCGGCGCTTACAAATAAAAAATTCCAAATAAATTTCCAGAAAGGACCATGATGTTGATGACAACGTGTGAGGGTTCGGAACGCTCTGTGTCATGGGAGAGATCATACAACAGTCGAAGCTACAGTTCAAAACCATCATGGAGGTGAGGCAGGAGGAGTTTATCTTGGACAACAGGGTCAAAACGAAGAGAGCGCAGTAGAGGTCACGACACCATCAACGAGATGTGACCACGCTGGCTGCATATTCCACCACGATCATCAACACAGCTCCAAGAGATCATGGTCAGGGTTGCAGAAATGGCGGATCGCATTAAGGTTGTAAGCAGTTTTTAATGATGTTACAAGAGGAGGGAAGAAAAGCCACTGCGAAGATTGAATCACAAAGGGTCGACACAATATATGGCCCCAGATAGGCAGCAGTAGGTAATCACGGTGTTGAGCACCAGATGAGGTGAGCTGATAAAGCGGCCGAAGACTTCAATCTTGACACACCCACTCGGGGGGAATAAAGCATCTCTAAACGTTTTTATTTGGTGATAATACTGAACAGAGTTACTAAGCACTATATCGATCACGCGAATGCAGTACTCATTAGAAGAAAGAACAAAAATGTAGGAAACGAGTTCTACTAGCAAGAAAGATATAAATGCACGAAAATATAAAAGAAAATAAGGAAGGGAGCGCTTCATGTAAAAACGTCCCGTATTGAGTAAACGAAATTATCTCATGTCCATCGTATAACCGGTGGGGATGGCATTGCTGTCGGGATCTGCTTCGTCAAAGGATACAGCCTCGATTTTTGGACTCTCATTGAAGTCATAGTCAGGAAGAGTAAACGCGCCTTTTTACGTTAAAAATGATTTGCAAAATTCAGATAGGTGCTCCAATTTTTCGTCATGCTCACTAATCTCTACGTTTTCACATGTCTTCAGTCAGTAGGGGAAATGGGGTCTCTGTTTCGATTGCTCTTTCTAATGTGACTGTAGAATAACTTCAGATTTTCCACTGTACGGTTTATTAGAGTAGATTCAAAATCTTACCGTGCCCGAAGAAAAGCCACTTGGCTTGGTTCCTCTGTGCCTTGTATGAGTTAATGGACACAGGATTCCCATCAGTGAGCGATTTATTCCATGCCCTCTGTTTGTTACTTCTTTTTTCAACGTTTGAGCCAGTTATTGGGGTATTTTGTTCAGTCTCGATCACTGGTTTCTGATGACAAGGTGCAATATCTCATGAAACTATTCCCAATCTTCAGCTATATTTGCGGGAAAAGCTGATTCCCAATTTATGTTGTTGTGTTTCACCTTCATTTGATTGACATAATCACGCCAAATATTTATTCTTACTCTGTTGAGGCGCCGAAAAGATGAAAAGTTTGAATAAAGAACGGTGTGGTCACTTTGACCTATGGAAAATACACATCACACCTCATCAACACTATCCAGAGATTTCGTGAGCACCATTTCCAAGCAGTTAGACTGGTGACACTCATGCACCATCGTGTGACATAAGACGTGCTGATTGAGAAATGACCTGAATGCCATGTCCAATAAACGTCGCTCAAAAGCTAAGTCCAAACCGCATGCATTTACTGAACTCCGGTCAGTGAGCGGTGCCTTTAAGTCGCCCATCATCAAGATGTCAGGTCAAGCCGTGAATTATTCTAACTCTTCTCACAGGCGAGCGTCAAGCCGAAGGTCACTTCTTGGTGGTCGATAGATGGTAAGAACCTCAAGCCTATGTGATCTTGACACTTTTATTGTGAGCCAAATAGTTTTGGCACTGCATGCAAACTATTCCGTTTTCTCTGGCACTAGCAGTTCATGTTTTACGAAGGGAACAATGCCTCCTCTCTGACGCCCTCTTCTATCTCTTCGAAACACTTAAAATCCTGGTAGTACCAATTCACGGTCATCTATGTTTTCGAAAAAACAGGTTTCTCTCAAAGAGATGATTTCGGAGAAGTTCGTAGGTTTGGATTTTCAATTAATATACTTTAGACAGTATACTTTGTACATTAGTGTAAACAAATGTTTTTTCACATTTTTGCGATGTTTTATCACAGTGCGGCCAGACCGTCCATTAACGGAACCTATTTTGCCCTCATTTGAATTGGTTCCATCCGTCACATTAGGGAGAACGCCACAATATCTGATCGATTTAGATGACTAAGTGATCACGCAATAATTCACTGTTGTTTTCCAGTCCCCCTTCTTACGAAGCCTGAGGTTAAATGCAGTAACCTCGAATTTGCTAACATAAACCTTAAAACAATAAATAATTTCGTAAGAACTCTAAATTGGCATAGCATATTCTCGATCAACGATCAAAACATTTCCGTGAGCTATTGCAGAGCCTCACAGAAAAAATCCAGGATTTTATCCCGTTCAAGATTTTTAATTCAAATACAGCTTCTTCTACTGCTCCGCATTTTCTCCAGAACAGGCTTAAAAAATTACGAAAGCAACTTAAAGATTAATCTAAAAGCTCTTTGTCTGTTCATTTAAGAATTGCACGAATATTTGAATGAGATTCAAAAAGTAGGCTCGCGCGAGATAAGCGTAGGGAGTCTCGGGCACTAAGTGATGCCAATTCATCCAAATCTGTTGCTCAAATCTTCCATGTTCGGTGATCGGCTAAGCGTCTGAATGTAACTCCGCCCTTATTTGACTGAAACAGAAAATTGTTACAGACGATTTGGGCAAAGCAGAATTGTTAAATTCGTTTTTTTGCCAACCATTTTATCACTGAAACTAGCCCCACTTCCACAATTCCTCTGCTTTTAAATTCGCTTCTATCAACCACTAATTTCTCGCCTTCATGTACTCAAAAGGGAAACGCTCACCTAAAAAACCAATTCGGTTTTTAACTGATAACATTCCAAACTCACTTATTAAACAGTTAAGGGATTTTCCACCTTTTCTAAGCAAGTTATTAGCAATATTTCTCGAAAATGGTTTTTTCCCCGATAACTAGAAAACTTTTATAATAATACCAGTTTTTAAATCTGGTTTCCGCTCGGACATTCATATCTATCGCGGTGTTCATAAAACGCCCTCTCTTACTAAACTCTTCGAAAAGCTAATTGAAAAACAAATCACGGATTTTTGCATAAGCAATCAAATTATCAGCTTTTCCCAACACAGCTTCTTACCGGACCGCTCTTGTGAAACCTGCCACATGACTTTTCTTAATCTACTAACCTCTCTTCGTAATGATCATCTATCTGTAGTAGTTATCTATTTTGATCTTAGTAAGGCATTCCATAAAGTGCCTCATAAACGACTTCTAGCTTAACTATGAGCTAAAGGATTTCGTAGTCCCCTTACTAACTTTATGAGATCATACATAAATTATCGAAAACAAAAAGTTTAGTAGGGTCCTCATACCCAAGTGCTACCGCGATTGTTAGTGGTGACCTTTAAGGTACCATATTAGGTTCTTTAGTTGTTCTTACTGTATATAAATGATATTTCAAAGATAGTTAAACATTCTCAATCTTTTATTTATGCTACTGACCTCAAATGCGTGTATTTCATCTCTAACTCTACTACCGAATGGTGCCTAGAACAAATTCATTCAGATTAAGACGCTCTTTCGGCCTGGAGCTCCACATGGCTAATGGATGTCTCACCTACTAAGTGTCACTACATGAGTTTTGGGCCTGTAAAGCTGCCGCAACCTGTTATTTTTGGAAGGTTTTTCTATGACTGAATGTTTTTCCATCAAGGACGTGGGCTTAAGTTTTACCAAGGAAGTAGATCTTTCGCCTCATGCCGATAGAATTACGGCCAAAGCTTCTATGATTTGCGGCTTTATTTCTTATAATTTCTACCTTCCTGAAATTAAATTAAGACTTTATCGTATGTTTTTACTTCCCATTCTTTAATTTCGCTGTCCTTTCTTCGGTATAATGAACGAATCTAGCCGTTCAAAAATTGAAAATGTCCAAAGACATTTCACAAATACTCTTATTTCCGACTCTTTCAACTACTTCCTGCTCAACAAGATGCCAGCTAATAAATCTAAAATTTATTTGGGTCAGGAGACTTGAAGCAGGCTTTTGTTTTCTTTTCCAACTTATTAATAATACAAATCTCCCCAAGCTTTCTGTCATTACCCCAATTATTCTTCCTTATAACCTAAGAAATTCTACATTAATTATACCTCCCCTGCATCCTCCACGTGTAAATGCTCTCTCTTCTTTGCTTCTAGGTATAGTTTTCTTGGAATAACTTGCCAATTGAAATAAGTTCGTTAACTAGTCTATCTGCATTCAAGCGAAGACTGCGAATTTATCTTAACACTGATTATATAAACCTTTTATTTTCCTCATCTTTTTCCAGTAGCTTTCCCCATGACTCGGAGAAAGGACCATCGGGAATTTAAGTGACCCTCTTGAAACTATATTTTTGCTACCTCGAGTCGCCCATGAACTATGATGTGTCCTTATATCACCAGTTATCCAAACGATGACGTCATTCGGACGTACACATTCGGTGGTCCACAGTATAAAATGCTACCGTTTCTTTGGATACTCACCATCACCAGAATTCAATTCTGGATCCTAAGATGCTGAGGACTTAAGTTCATTGACGCATTTTCGTGAAATTTTGTTTCATACGCCTAAGTGATCAAGAACATATCACCTCGACGTTTAATTATCTCATTCTGAAATGCTAATGCAGTATTACCCTACTCTACCACCTGACCATTTTTTCCTAAGCTGTTTTTTTCTCCTACTTTCTATTCAAAATGAAGGCCTATTTAACTCCTCCATTTTTATGGTAGGAGTTTTTTTTAACTGCCTATTTTTTCTAGTTCACCACTAATTTTAAAACATTGCTAACTGTTGACATAGCAGGAAAAGTTATGTATTTGTACATTTTATCTGCACACATTGTCATAACTTTATTTCCTTACTAATGTTTGCTTAGACAGTGCCTTGCCGGTGTTAACCAAATATAAATTCTAAATTCTAAAGTTGACCTCCCCATTCCGAAATCTTGTTTACGATTTCAGAACTATTTTTCAACATTTCATTATGTCTGTCGGTGTGTAATCCGGTGGAAAAAATGCCGCGTTCTGTGGCCTAGACACGGAATCGTCATGAAAGAAGAAGTTCAATTTATTCTGGATAAACAAACGCTCCCTCGAGTGGTCGAAGTCGTCTCCACCCTGATATGTTGATCTTTCGCTTTCGAGCTCTCAATGCCTTCAGCACCCAAACTTGCTCATTGGGTCACAGTGGTTCATTAAAGAGACACCGGAACGGTTGTATGATTGCGGCGACTAATTGTTTAAGAGTGGTAGTTTTAGATTCGTGAAGAACCTGAATTATCGGGCATTGCGTTCTGTCCAGATGTTCTCTCGTGTTTTCAGAAATTAAGCTATGATCATTTAGATTCTTGTCATCTTCTGATGCCATTGACAGGCTCCTCCAAGTGGACACGCATTACGACCTCAATCTACCACCTTCCCTACCCGAAACCATCCGGTTCGTGCAACAAATTCCTAGCAGGAAAGCACCGGGATCTAATGCAATCCCACCGGAACTCTACAAGCACGGCGGGCTCCGACTGATGGAAGAACACTAAACAATATTCCGGGAGATGTGGCGCCAAGGACAAGTTACTCAGTATTTCAAAAACGCGAACCCCGTCCATCTCTACAAGCGGAAGGGTAATTGACAACTCGGCCATAACCCCAGAAGCATCTCACTGCTCAACATCGCCAGAGAGATATTCACCCATATCCCCCTCGATCGTCTGAATGGCCACCTAGACCAGAGACTGCTCCTGGAAAGCCAAACACTTCGCAATAACTGACATAATTGTTTCCACTCGCCAGGTACAAGAGAAATGTCAGGAGATGCAAGCCCACCTCTACAGGAACTTCGTGAACCTGAAGAAAGCCTTTGACACGGATAATCGCAATGGACTGTGGAAGATCATGCATAAATTCAGCTAATCTCTGCGGTTTACGCCCTTGCAGCGTCAGCTTCATGACGGGATGCTGGTGCGCGTCTGTGACAACAGGATGGTATCCGAAGCATTCGCAGTGACCAATGGAGTGAAGCAGGGCTGTGAACTGGCCCCCACCTTCTTCAGTATCATTTTCTCTGCTATGCAGATGCACACCTGCGTTGATGAGTGTCCTGGGTTCCGCTTCGCAAACAGGACTGATAGGCACCTCCTCAGCAATCGAAATATCTAGGCCCTAACGCGAGTATCTACTATTACAGTTCATGACTTCCTCAACGCAAAGGACTGTGCTCTGAACACCGTAATGGAAGCTCTTCGCAGCCAGTTGCTCCAAATGTGAACTAAAAACCAATACAGCCAAAACAGTGGTTGTGCATTAACCACCACCCAGTGCAGAATATGATGCTCCCTGAATCAACGTCAACCGTGCTTAACTCAAAACTTTGCTTATTCGGGAAGAACATTTTAAAGCAACACAAAAATCGATGAAGAGGTTGCTCAAAGATCTCCAAAGCAAACCAGGCCTTCGGCCCACTGAGGCCTCCGTATGGAATTGCCCCAGTATTCATCTGAACACTAAACTGACGATTTACAAGGTCGTCATCTTGCCAATACTCCTTCATGGAGCAGAGACTTGGACCGTCTACTCAAACAAAGCCACGGAGCTGAATCACTTCTGTCTGAGCTTCCTCCGCAGAATACTGAAGCTGAGATGGTAAGACAGCATCTCGGACATGGAAGTCATGAAACGGACGAGAATACTCAGCATCCCTGCCATTTTGAGGCAAGGTTTATGTAAAGGAGCGGTCACCAGGTGAGAATGGACGACAAGAGACTACCCAAACGACTTTTCTACGGCGATTTCGCTACAGTTGCTCGCAGACAGGGAGAAATAAAATGACGCGACAAGGAAACATTTAAGAAATCTTTGAAACAACTGAAAATCAACACGGCAAACTGGGAGGACCTCGCCCAGGACAGACTGGCCTGGAGAATATCTGTGAAGACTGGTGCACCAATATTTGAAGTCAACCGCATTGCCGCTACTATAGAGCCCAAAAGGGGGGTTCACAAGGCCCAAGCGCCCCAGATCAACACCATCTATGCCCAAGCCCCACCAATGTGAATACGCTGCCAATGCACATTGCGCGCACGATTTGGACTGATCAGATATCTTAGGATTCAAGCAAAAAAAATTCGACAGCATCAAACATCCCTTGTGATACCCCTGCCTCAAGCCCCATCAACAATTTCCTTTCCCCTCGCTCCTCGAGCATATCAAGGTGGCACCCAACACTTGCCTCACTCCCACTAACTAAGTGCCTACCTCCAACAACCCGCTACGTGCTACCTCCACCACCACCGCCCCCGATACCAGTGATAGGGATTTGATACTAACCTGTCCTCCTTGCGATCACACAGTCACCGCAAAAATCGGCCTAGTCGGTCACCTGTGAATATATCGCACAGAGACTGGCGAACCTTCACCAGGAAAACCAACATACACCTGCCGCACCCGAATCAATTCTCCACACTGCGCACGCACATTCGTAAACCGTATGAGTCTATTAGGTCACCTGCATATCCAAAATAACCTGCGCTAAAGCAGCGTAGGCTAAACCACATCAACACACATTACCTCCACCACGACATATACAACACGCTCACTATCATCACGTATCTGAGACTATCGTGGTTTCCCAGTAACCGTGGCTTCGGAGGTTGCCAATTTGACGCTTAAACCAGACCCGGCCGTCAGCCTGGTGTGTGTTGTGGCTTGAGTGGCTGACCAGTGGATTGGGAGTCAGATGGCAATGACTCCCTCTTACCCCATGGTTCTTTGGCCATCATGGTGTGTGCGATAAGCGGGCCAGGTCGTTCTGTGGCGAGCGAAAACGTGAAGGCCAGCCCGTCAGCCAATGTGCCCAACCCTGCACCAGACAACTGACAGGCGTGGACGGCGGTCGGATTTTGGGGAAGGGGATAATATTTAGGTCGATAGCTCAGCGCATTTTCCTCGCTATAAAATATGGAAAATTTATCTGGCTGGTGTTGGAATATTGCTTTCAGGCGTGGTTCCCCTGGACATAGCACGCCTACGATCTGTTGGAGAAAATTCAAAGGAGGGTGATGAAACCAGTCCATGGATTGGAATTACTACCCTATGAGGGCCGACTAGAAAGACTAAAAATATTTCCTCTCTCACAAAGGCAATACAGAGGGGATAGGCTTTTTGTCTTCAAACTTGTGAGAGGAGTTGCTTGTTCTCTTCAAGTGGCCACTTTTTCTGGATTGGTGCACCCTTCGAATCCGGTTTGAAATTTTCGACCTCCAAGGAATTTACTCATTTGGAGACTTCGGTCTACTGGTCCATCTTTCGGACTTTATTTACTAAGATTAAGACTTTATTCGACATACTCTTCCTCCTCATAAGCTTACTTCAAGACAGCAGCGAAAACGACCGAAAGCTTCCTCCTGTGTACTTCTCGTCAGCAGCTCTACGAGATCTTCCAGTCTACAAAGGGTTAAGCCATTTCGATAAAGTTGCTCTCTTTAAAAACTTCGTCCCATAACTTTAACACCCTTTAATCGTTTTCGCGATCGATCACGAAAGTCAAAAATATGTATATACTTCGGGAATCGTGCAAAATATACGGCACCGTAGAGGTTCGAACCAGAGCAACAGCGTGCGGGAAACGAATGTGCATCCACCGCAAGATGAACTTGCTGATTTAAATTTAAATGACTAAATAAACACTTGTCATAATAGGAATGACAACAATTCCGGACATGTTTCCTTAAAGTCACCTCCATTCAAACTATCCAAGAGTTTATTAAATTTGTTGGATGTCCATTACGAAGACTAAACATGTGCGAAGTTCTTTAAAATTCTACAAACATTGTCGTAGATTGAATAGGATATGCAGGGTCTGAGGATAGAGATGGAGAATGTGAAGAAACTTTCTTGCATTTTATCCGAAGAGAACAAATTGGCGATGACGGAAACTGAGCAGGACAAAAGAACCTACGAAAACACAGTTTCCTCAGTTTTAACACCCAATGAGGAAGAAGACGGTGTGTTAACGGGGCTCAGCGTAATCAACAACGACCATCTGGTACGCAAAAAGGACAACCGGCAGGGGCATCAGGAAATAAAGAAACGTCGCAGTACATCCAAGAAAGCCAGACTAAGCCACAACGTTCATATGAGCGGGCCGAGTTTAAGCATTCCGTAAGAACAAACTGGGTCGGTGAAAGTTGCAACTAACCAGGAAGCCACAAAACGGGGAGAAAAATGCGTTCGCGATGTCCAAACAAACCCCCTGAACACAGAGGCTGACGGAAATCTGAGTGATCATAATCGAATACCCGAAAATAAGAAACAACCCCAGAGTCTTCGAGTGGATCGCAGTTAATGCATAATTATCAAAGGCATGCCTGAATCTACACCTGACACCCAAAAACAAGAATACACGATGACATGGAGCTATTCCAGAGCTATCTTGAAGGTCTCTTAAAGGAGGACAAGAGGGTTACCATTCTAAAATCCTTCAGAATGTGTCAACCAATAGACTCAAATGATGACTCCAGTTAACCAAGACCACTAAGGCTTGTCCTGTAGAATGCGTTAGAAACCCAGTTTTTACTAAGCAGGAACCCTATGCTTCGAAAATCTCACCCAACGGTTTTTTCAACTGGAGTTTTCAACTGCGGAGAGGAAGAAATAGAAAGGGCTTAAATAAGAACTCTTCACGTGGTCCAGAATGGGCGAAAGAATTCTAAAAATCTGGAACGGAGAAATTATATACACCCAGAGGTCATTCCTCTCGAGAAAGCCCATGACATTGGGTATGGAGGGCAGCACGATCATAATAAAAAACCGCTCAGTGCAACGAATGTCAGTAAACACATCAACCTGCAGTTCGAGCAAAAAGCAATAGTCTACTACTCAGAGAGTGGACGGCATAAGACACATGACTATCCTAACTGCCCCGAACCAAATATTGTTCGACAATCTGTCCAGATGAAGCTCAGCTTTCTTTAAACAAACGCACAGAGTTTGTTCCAGAAACTAGATGAGCTGAATGTATGGATGACCGACGTGCATCCGAATGTCATTTCCATTACAGAAACTTGATTGCAGGCGGAAATATTGGATAGCGAAATTTCCATCGATGGGAAAATAGCAATCTACGTCAAAAGAGCAATCATATCATCTGAACGCAGAATTGCTTTCCCCTGCGACTGAGAACCAGTTTGGTTAAAACTAAAGAGGCACGGAGAACAAAATCTCAATTTCTTGAAATTATACAGACCGCAAAATCTTATTCTAGAAATCGACGAGATTATGTTCGAAATAAATAAAGATCCAGCTCAGACTCAAGACATAGTTATCGCTGGATATTTGAATGCCCTATTGACTGAATAGAACACATTATCTGTTAAAAGTTCGCGGTATTCCTTTAGCTCCAGACCATTAAAGCTCACGATGAATCTCTTTCTCGTACAGAATGTTAGATTTCCAACGAGAGTTAAAGAGACTCAAATGGCGAATTGCATAGACCTCGTTCTTTCAAAGGACCCAATTGATGCGGATATATTAAGGTCACTCGCGCCGCTTGATAAAAGTGAACACTTCATGCTGCTATGGGATTACTGTTTGAACACCAAGCAAACGGAGACTCCTGATGTTCGGTTAAATTACTGGTGCGCAATTTCTCCGTGATGAGGGATGACTTAGCGGCACTAAATCGGCAAATATTCTTACTGGAAATCCGGATGTCGATTGAACCAATCTCAGGGGCGTAATAAACGAGGCTATACACCGCAACTGCCCTATTAAAAATTTGAAAAGGCAAAACGCCCTGTTTGGTTAATGTGAAATTTGAATAAACAACTACACCGAAAGAGTACACTCTGGAGAAGGTATGTAGCAAAAACTCAACCCACGCGCTACGAAGAATTTCGCCAAAAGCGGAACGTAATCAGGCTAATGACCTGTAGATCATGGAAGGAGTATAAATCTGAAAGTAAAGAGCGGACCGTTGATAGGCCAAAAATAATTTTTAGCTATATCAATAGTCGGTTGTAGAGGAAGGAGACTGTGACAGATTAAATAGGTAAAAACAACGAAGATATAAATGAAAATCAAGATAAGGCAGAACATCCTTATCAGGTTTCCGCATCTGTTTTTACAGATGAAGCGGATTTTAACCTACGAGACTTTATACCAGTAGTAACGATGAAATCAATGAGGACCTCGAATTCACTGAAGGATATGTGAAAAAGGATCTTCTTGCACTTAACGACGCCAAGTCTCCGGGTCCTGATCAAATGCCAGCAAAGGTAGTGAAGAAGCTTGCTAACGAACTGTCTAGACCACCCTCGTGTATTTTCCTGTAGTCCTTCAATCAAGGCGTCCACCAGCCTGATTGGAAATCAGCAAATATATACCCCTTTTCACAAGGGCAGTTCCAAAACCATCACTTAAACTATTGACCGATGAGACTAACATGCATTTGTTGCAAAGTGATGGAATGGATCATCACAAAGGCTAGCATTGATTTTCTTTAAAAAATCTCCCTTGACAGTGTCCAACATGGATTTCGACGAAACGACTACAGTAAGATCAATATTCTCTCTGCAATGGAACAGGGGTTCAGGTCATGAGATGAGGACAGCAGCGTTGATGTCGTCTACATCGACTTCAAACAAGCCTTTGATATTGCTCCTCATCGCAAGTTACTCTACAAAGTCCAAGAATTTAGAATTTAGAATTTATGTTGGTTAGCACCGGGAAGGTACTGTATTAGCAAACATTAGTAACGAAATAAAGTTATGTCAATGTGTGCAGATAAAATGTACAAATTCATAAATTGTCCTGCTATGTCAACAGTTAGCAATGTTTTAAAATCAATGGTGAACTAGAAAAAATAGGCAGTGAAAAAAAACTCCTACCATGAAAATGGAGGCAGAGTTCAATAGGCCTTCATTTTCGAATAGAAGGTAGGAGAAAAAAACTGCTTAGGAAATAATAGTCAGGTGGTAGTATAGGGTAATAGTGCAGTAGCATTTCAGAATGAGATAATGAAACGTCGAGGTGATTCGTTCTTGATCACGCAGGCGTATGAAACAGAATCTCACGAAAATGCGTCAATGAACTTAAGTCCTCAGCATCATAGGATCCAGAATTGAATTCTGATGATGGTTAGTATCCAAAGAAACCACAGCATTTAAGACTGTGGACCACCGAATTTGTACGTCCGAATGACGTCATCGTTTGGAGGACGGGTGATATAAGGAGACATTATAGTTCATGGGCGTCTCCAGGTAGCGTAAATATAGTTTCAAGAGGGTTACTCCAAATTCCCGATGGTCCTTTCTCCGAGTCATGGGGAAAGCTACTGGGAAAAGATGAGGAAAATAAAAGGTTAATAGAATCAGTGTTAAGATAAATGTGCAGTCTTCGCTTGAATGCAGATGGACTAGTTAACGACCT
Source organism: Schistocephalus solidus (assembly GCA_017591395.1). NCBI lineage: Eukaryota > Metazoa > Platyhelminthes > Cestoda > Diphyllobothriidea > Diphyllobothriidae > Schistocephalus > Schistocephalus solidus. The sequence goes on from WEDG01004385.1 coordinate 41,401, forward strand.
AATTTCAATTGGCGAGTTATTCAAAAGAAAACTATACCTAGAAGCAAAGAACAGAGAGCGTTAACACGTGGAGGATGCAGGGGGAGGTATAATTAGTTCAGAATTTCTTAGGTTATAGGGAAGACTAAAGGGAAGAATCCGGAATAAGCGTGAATTTACTCAATTGGATAGGAAACTTCTTGATAGGCCGATCACAGTTCGTGCGATTCGGCAACGTGAAATCAATTTCCGTGCCAGTCGTTAGTGGTGTACCTCAGGGCTCTGTTCTTGGGCCATTACTTTTCTCAATCTATGTCAATAATTGTATGAATGGCTTGGACAGTACGGGTGTCATGTTTGCAGATGACATCAATATATGGCAACCATCCGAAACAGTACGGATCAACAGACTTTACAAGGACTCAATCGCCTGTCTGAATGGTCCGATAAATGGCAGATGAAGTTCAACTAGAAGAAATGCGTTGCACTACGGCTCAAAACGAAGAAGGCAAGTGCAATGGGCGACTCTCATCAATATGGAGTTCAGGCGTGGTGACCGAGGCTGAACAAGATTAAAACTGCTGAAAAGGTTTCAAAGGGGATCAAGAAATTTCTCAAAGGTCTACATTCTTTATCATAAAAAATGCAGAGTTGACGCTCTTAACCTTTCCTTGTTCAGTACAGGCATATTCGATGGGATCTCATACAGACATACCAGCTTGTAAGGAATCAGCACTGTGCTTTACACTTCGACGACGTTTTTCATTGGCCACAACAACTAACCTCCGTTAGAATTCTCTCAAACTTCAAGGAACCCTATCCCACCTGGATTTTCGTTGCCACTCATTTTCGCAGCGTGTTGTCCGTGCCTGGAACGGACTCCTAGACGACGTCATACGGGCGGACACGACAGATACATAAAAACATAAACTGGATTTATATTTTTTTGACAAATAATGTTAATTCTTACAGGAATGCGCCGCTAAATATTACCAAAGATTTGAACATACCCAGCGATAACGGTGGATGACTGCGCCTAGATTCCACTGTTACAAAACCATTTTCATTCTAAGAGAATATCTTATTCACTGCTTTGCAGTAACGTGTATTTCGACTGCAATATTGTAGATAAAGTTTTTTTTAATAGGGTCTGCAAATACGATTCCTATTACCCATTAAAGAAATATGACAGTTTAACCGTCGATTTCAACGAGGTCCACCGTATGCTCCACACCATATGCTGCAGGGACGGTGACTTGCACGTTAATTAGTTTTAAGTGATAGAAGCCTTGCACTGCAGCTACCGCACTCTATCCTCCTCCTTACCTCAGCCCAGTGTCAAGACAGAGACAATAAGACCAGAGATCGGAGCTGGCGCAGGTGGCTGGCGCGATTGGAGCTGCCCCTGGGTGTACCACCACACCTTCGTCTCGGTTGAAGTGAAATGATAACCTAGTGTGTGGAAGTTATGGAGTTGAAATATTCTGAAGAAAATGAAGGTTTGCAGAGTATTTCTTACGCGAATAGGACAGATACTGTAAGTCCTTGTCTTCAAAGCAAAGGCTTTTATACGTTGCATTTATCTAACATTAGCTTAGCTAATTGAACTATTAAAGTAACTCCTAATGTAAATGCTGCTTTGAATTTGGTGTGTATCAAACAGCGTTTTCCTTTTTCTGTTTGCATATGATGATACAGCAGAGAAATACGCCCCTTGGAAGCTGAACCGGTAGTAAAATAACCTGGCAAAATTATAAGAACCTACAATATAATTATAAGCAAAGGTGCCTGTACAATAACGATAAACATTCAATTGAACTACATACGTAGTTGCATAATTTTACGACTACGTATGTATTTCAATTCACAGTCATTAATTATAATTAATAATCATTTTCGATTAACCAATGGTTTTTTCTACTTGGTTTCGTTAATATTCTAAATTAATCTTTATAATTTAACACCCCACCGAATTTTGCTAGCTAACTGAATCTTTCCGGTCTTCTGTGTCATCCTTTGAAATTTTATCTACTACAAATCAAATAACAAGATTTATTTTGTACATTTACGATGTTTTTATGTATAATTTGCTCCTTGTGTGTTCTTATACACAAAGTTTAAAATTTCCGTGCTGTACATTACTGTACTGCAGCTATAGCTACAGTAAATATTTGGCATAATAATGCCACTTTAAAATCGTAGCAAGCAAACTACCACTCACATGGCTAAATCTTAAATTTGAAAAATCTCAATTATTTTCCACAGCTTCATTATTCAAAATAACTATTGTTGATTACTGCGGGAAACTCCTAATTCTTGGGCTTTTAAGCACGAGAATTAGGAGAATTAGAATCGTATTCGACTGAAAGCTTTCTTCATTGTGATAATTTAGTTAGAAGGTATGCATTTTATGACAACAGAATTCGGCTGATCATGACAACAGAGTAGGATAGTACATGTAGGATTCGTGGATTCACTCGTCTACGAATTACGACTGATTACACAAATCTATCATCCTCGTTACTATACTCAAAGAAGCTAAGTTTAGCAACCCAACGCAAAATTAGAAATTAGACCAATATTGCACGTTGATTTTGGCGAATATCCTCTCTTCGTTTGCCGTCCGCAGCCGCAAAACAGTTCTTATTTATTCTCTCTTACAATGTTGTACCTTTCGCACTCGTGCTTTGTCTTGGTATTTTAAAATTGCATACTAAATGTCCTAGTCAATGCGTGAAATATTACGCCTACCACATCAACTGCAGCAGACGATGGCAAATAATCGTACTGGATCTTATTTTTCTACAGCACCTTAACTTTAACAGCTGACTTTCGAAGGGCTTTGTTTTCCGTGATTGCATTACACCAATACGAGAAAACGTCCGTTGTGAAGGACCTGGTAGTTATGCCTAAAATAGGTAAAGGTTCCATTTTGGTCTCACGGATCGCTGGCAGAATGTCGATTGGCAGATTAAACATGCCCTCTTTTCCACCTCGCGGAATGCTATAATTGTATAGGAATCTGCTCATTTCATTCTTCCGTCATATGCAATCATGTTCACCGCTACCCATGAGGTCCATCTGCAAGCCGTATATGCCCCATAGAAGTGTACCTAGGGCTTTGGGCATGTTGGGAACGAGTGATGTGACAATTTATGGAAGACTGCCTACATGAGTACGGGCTTCATTAGATTTTACGGCCCATTCCTTCAACCTCTCGGGAATGGAAGCCTGTAAGGATGTCAATTGTCTTTTGTTTTAGTAATAAGACTATGCAATGCTATCTTTTAGACTGTCATTTAAAGGTACAGATGTAGTATTCGCGTCTGCGAATACATCCGACAACTTGAGATCGTCAGATGTCGAATCCATAGCCTCTTTGATTTACAGAGCCTGAAAACCTCGTTAGTAACTTCGGGGGGCATTTGCACTAGATCTCACGCAGTATGCCTTCGTACTGTCCATTTTGATATCGGGCTAAAAATATTTTAAAGTTAATGAAAAAAATTAACAGAAGTAATAAAGTGAAGAAATAGTTTACATGTATAGATTCACACGTGCGCGCGCCACAGCTCGTCAAATCGCAATCTCATTCATCGCGCGCACCAGCACGCAGCACAACACCCGGCTTAGTTATGTGGACGTACAGTCCACGTATCTCAATATGTCAAGAGCAAAGCACCTCAATTATATTGACTGCTTTCAGGGCTCGCAGCCTTCCGTATGTCGTACTTTTAAAAAAATTTGTCGATCAGGTTTGTTGTTTATTTTTCCTTGTAGACTCGCTTGTATTACATCTACGTACCCGTCGTGACGTTTACCTGCCATCAAACCCGTAATATGCGACCTAACAATCTCTTCCTACTCTATGGATTTTGTTTGTCTGCGGCTGGATTTCACATGATCCGAACTTATCTTTCTCCGGCTATTTATTCAATGACTAATAAAAATCAAATTGCGATCAAAGTTCGTGACGAAGATGAAAGGAGACTTTCAGTTGCTCTTTCGCGAATCGGACATTGGAAGTTACTGAACCTTCTACCCCTTTCGGTCCGTGTATTCTCGAGAAATGGCAATATTACAAACAAAGGGAAGCACACCTTTGACATTTTAACTCTTATCCTGACCGCAGACCGCGGACGTCGACCGATCGATGCGTTTGAGCCCCAGTACCTAACGCAAACGGTTGTATCGCTTGTCGACGAGATCCAGACAGCTCCGTCCTCTGATTATTCTCACTTTGGGTCATGGAGAACTGTTGTCTGTGCTGGCCTAGTTGAAAATGAAACCGGTTCCACTTACTTTAATGGAGAAATATTGAGAATGCGAAATATTTTGGGCAATAAGTCAGTTTGGCTCCACCAAAAAAGCAAAACCTTTGAACGATGTCAGCCCCTTCTAAGCCTGCACGCCTGCTTATCCTTCGGCCTCAAGAGCACCGCCTCAAGACCCGATTATGTGATCCTTCTCGAAGACGACTTTCTTGTCTCAAAACAATTTCTTTATGTTTGCCACGAGTTCCTTCAGCGTCAGGCAACTTCATTGTTGCGTGCAGCGTTACAGCTTTACCTCGATACTCATGTTCAACCTTACGACAGTCAAATTGATGCGCTCATAATTGTCCTTTATGTTATTTCTGGCTTACCTCTTTTAGTTTCTTGTATCGTGACTTTCATGCGGCGTGACTTTAAGCGGCGGATTATTTGCTTTTATTTCTCTCTGGTCGTTTGCGTTCTCGTCGTTTTCTTACTTTTAATTGTTCGAGCCCATGGTCTGACGTTTATTTTAAGCAGTAGTATAATCAATTCCCCTGACCCCCTGGCCACATCAACAGGCTCCGCCATTCTTCTTCCTGTTAATGTTGCCTTTTCCTTACTCAGCGAAGGATTTAAATCTGGTTTCTGTGACACATTTTCTTCAAAACGTTCTTTAATATTATGGGCTTTAAACAAGTCGGGCACTCGGATATTTTCTGCTCGAAGTCCAACTGTCCATCATATTGGCATGTACTCCCACAATAGGCATGAACTGCTCAATCCTCTTCTTTTCCCTCACTGAACTATTGCCCTTTATTCAACCTTCTTCTTGTAAGACTTAAAAAGTCAGCGTTCTGATTCACCTCTAGTGACTCCATGGACTAGGGATTAATTGCATTTTGTCGATTTCATTGTGGAAATTTCTCATTTTTTTGCACCTCAATGCCGATATTTTGTACGTATTTTTCAAAATCTTTTCCACACACCTTTTGTTAAAATTATTTTATCGTGGCCTTCAAATTTTCCCCTTGCTGTTTTCTCGTGACTCAAGACGATTAAGCCTCGGATAGCGAAATGCAAGTCACATTCTACGTAGTAAAAGACCAAAAGGCTTTCAATTAGGCATCCTTGTTCAGGATATGACATTTTAAAAGAAAATGCGGCTGTCCTCTTGGTAGTCCGCGTTTCATCAGCGGTCCTTCTGTCGCCCAGTGAATGCCCGCGTGGCTACGGCGATTTTCAAAGAAATGGTTTGGAGAACGCCGCTCTTGGGCCTACGCAATAACTTCCGTTTCAGTTTAACAAGCGTTGTGCATGCGTGTTATATCAGTGACTGGAAACTCAGTACTTTTAAATGGCTGCCAAGACGACTGCGTTCAACACCCTTGCGGGACCGTTCATCGTCAGCATCTATTCACTAATGTTCGCTGGAACGACAGCGGTCCCAGGGAAGTGGAAATGGTGACCATCCATGTTTCCACCCATGGCATTGCATCATGCGCAAATAGCACCCTATCGACTTACTAGATTATTCGCACAATTGGGAGTCAGTGTGGCCTACCAGCCCGGCTCAACAATTCGCCACTTGTTGATGGACCCAAAAGTTCATCCCAAACTGGGAATTTTTATCCATTGCCTACCGAATCTTTTGAGATACTGTTGTAGAAGAAACCAATCGACTACATACCGAGCTGCACTAACGCTTATAACAATAGGCACGTCAGTCTGAGCGTGAGTTTGACTTCGGTGCAATCGAAACCGAACTAATATGGCCGTCTTTTGACAAGACAGCTGCAAGTTGCGTGACCGCTAGACATATGCTCAACTAGGCAGCACATATAACCGCTGGTGGTTTCCGTTATAATGTAGCACCCTTTTATATTAAATCCTAGTTTAATCAACGCGCTCTGAGAAAGAGAGCCTGTCTTAGCCGTCTTTTACGGTTACACTGACACTAAAAATCCACAAACCTTGTGGAGTGAGGTCTACACCAAACTCGTTAGTCTCTCACGATGGGTAGCCGAAAGTTTGGCATGAAATACCAAACTCCAGATAAAACCAATTCTCGTTCACGCCATTAATCTTCGGACTATATTTTCCGGAGTGAAAACCCTTATGTAATTCATACCTTGTTTTAGTCGTTTTCGTCTGCCAAAGGCTCTGCTTAGGGATACTCGTCTAATTTTCGGGCTTTCTTAGTGTGATTGTCTGATAGTGTCAGTCCTTAAGACGTTCACATTTAGGAATCAATGTTAATCGGTACCTATCAGAATATAAGTAGGTGCTGACTTAAAAGGTAAATAGAAGAGCAATTTTTATGCACATATACCGGTCATAAGCTGCATAAACGCTGCCCTGGGAAGTCCTAGAAACTTTTTTAATTCAGATGTTGTTGATCGGCCTTTATCTTCGCATCGATGTCATTGGCCTCTCTTTCTGTAACTGCTTTGGAAGTTGACCTGACCGTCAGACAAACGCTTTCATCTGCAAAGGACAGGGTTCCCACAGCGCCTACGATCTAAAACCGAAATAGGATTTTCTGAAAATATATTTACTGTGCACATATGAAGATAAATTCGTGAAATTTCTTTTTATTGTGTGTATGGTGCGCACATATCGATTTGAGTAGGCTATTATTTCGTTCCATCCTTATTTAAATCCTTAAGTGGGCTACTAATTGGAACCAATGAACCGCGTTCCCTGAGGCAGACTTACCTATACAGGGGAAGACTGAGATGACGATGTTTTCGTTTTCATTTCTGCACTCCCCAGCCAACCCTGTCCAGAGTATGCCCTCACAAACTGATTCACATACGTTTTCAACGTGAATGGTAAAAATTACAGATTAAACCAACAGCTCGCCAGCGCTGTAAAACTGAGGTTACATTTATCGAGCCAGATCGTATGTATATGGAAACTCCAACTGAGCACGCAGAATTTATTGGCATCTCGGAGCAATCTAGCTTCACTGGCCATGGGTTTAGGGATCGCGAAGAAGTCAGCGACTACTGGATCTCAAAATTATCAAGTAGTCTGTGTCACGGATAGACTGCAACCCTAAGGGCATTGAGACTGTGGCCGAATTAGGCTATTCATACCCTCTTTTTCAGTTATACCGTGACTATTGTTTGCTGTGTGACAAACCTTTGTGCATCTTAAACAGGTCATCCGCAGGTGACGCCCTTTCAATCTTTCAGAATATCCGTTAGACCGAGGTTCTTATTGTTCTTGTTTTGACGATCTTGAGAATCTGGGCAATGGTGCTTTCGGCTGAATTTATTAGGTTCTTATTTGAGAACAGTTTTTGGCTAAATTATATGTGTATCATATATTCACTGAGGTGTTAGTGTTTTGAGTTTGTACCGGAACTCTTGGTTACTTAGTCTGTATTTCATTTATCGCCCAGAAACCTTCGGTCCCAAAGCACTCAGCAAGCAAAAAAACCTTATGTGGTCTCCATTCTTAAGCCTGATTTAAAGGCTAAAAATTTTTAAACAACTAAACAGGTGAACTGGAACATTTATGGATTCAGACTGTTCCAGTTTTATCTATTCATGTTTACTTTGGGGCTTTCCCATAAGGCGGTTTAACCTACCAGTTGCCAAGTAAAAACACAATGAAAATACAAAAGATATTACATTGGAAAACTGCGGTTTCTATGCTTGCCTGTTGCATCAAGTTTGGAGACAAACACAGGGCACTCTGTATGAGTGGATGATGAAGTTGTGCCTTTTTCTGTTCCTGATAAGCTCGTTCTGAACTCCATTAGTGGCTCTGTTCTTCGATATCGACGTTTGTTTCGCCGTTGCAACTGGGTTAACCAAGACCGGAGACGATCGGGGAAGTGGTTGGAAAACATTTCGCTTTGGGGCACGGATCTCGGCCCGGTCATACCAGCATCCATTCTAGCTGAATTGACTAGATTTCGCTCCACATCTTCCTCGTCTGGGGCTTCGCCCTGAGGCATAACTGAAGTTGTTGCAGACAGAATTTCCCCAAAGTTTTCATGGTAGGTGTCCAAGTCAAGTTTATTTCTCTGTTTCTCATCCGACCGGCCAGTCTGCTGTCTTTTCATTTGCTTTGCCATGGCGGATTCGCGTTGTTGGACAGTGTACTCGTAAGTAGAGAGGCCTTTGTAAGCTGATGGGGCGGTGGTGTAAATTTATGTCTTTATGCGAATATTCTTCGTCAGGAATTCCACTAATCATTAAAGCACTAGTGGTATAACCCCTAGAAGGCAGTAGTCCATATCACTCTCAGAAATTTATTCCAGCTTAATGGCTCAATACCTTTGAAAAATAAGTTACCGCAGTTGTCATCGCTCATAAATTTGCCGTTTTCAGCCAACCACACCCAACTTTAGGACGGGAAGAACTGATTACATTAATCATTGAGCGTGCTTGTCTACCATTTAAGGTACAGACTCGGGAGTACTGAAAATATGCTCGAAAATTTCCTTTATGGCTATCCATTTCATTAATACTTCTTAAATGCGTTCTTAAGCGGAACTGGTGATTTTTCCGAAATCCCTTAAATTTCCACTGAATTACCTGCATACACTACCAGCTAGAAAACGGTTGTTTCATCGGTGAGAGGCACGGAGAACTGGTCCAAATTAATTCGTGCTGTTGTATGTTTACTTCCCATATAACAACTTCTTAGTCACTTTTAATGACTGTAAAAAAATAACTGAAACAGTTAGTGGTCCGTACTGTATGGTCCATAAGTTTCGTCAAGGTAATGGTGTGAGGGAGCCCACCGAGAATAGCTCCGATGTTTTCCATAAACACTCAATATCGGCATATGGTTTACGGAATATCGGTTAGGTGATTTCAACCTGGATACTGTACTTCAGATACCCAAGCGATGAAGAAGATATACTCTATCAACAATTGGATCATCTGGCCCTAGCTTCAATTGTTCGAAACTTTGCGTACTGTCTATTATAACTGGTAACAGCAGACTGTCTTCAGCAAGTTAGACTCAGCAAAGCAATGAGTGGGGTTGGATATTTATATCTCATCGGTGTGACGCACGTGAGCTTCCTCGATTGTTACGAGTCATAATTTACTCAACACCCAGGATGATGAGGTTTGCAAGATAAAGGTGGAGTAAAATCTGGTCAATTAGATTCATTTAACCAAAGCTAAGTTTTGTGCGCAAAGTGGGGGTGCATAGTTAATTTAACCTGAAGAAATACAGTAACTGTAGATGGAAAATAATGCAGTGTACTAAGTAATGATCATCGAGCATCTTCCTAGAGGGACACGCTTAACCATACATGTTATTGGACATAAATGGAGCAGTGGGCTTGTTAACCTTTTTAAATGCAGAATCTATAGGTGGTCTTAAGAGCGACTAGATGACATAGAGTTCTTAAATGCCTTTGAGAAAACTATGTGACCTTGCATAAACACCGGAAACAATGTAGTATTTATTTACCAATTATTCTAGGAGAAACGTTACGATGGCTGAGATTCTTCTAGTTGATGGTCAACATGCTGCAGTTTGTGCATTTGTTTGAGATTTTCCCTACAGTTATCGGAGTTGCACGTCAAATTAAATAATCTTGACATTTAGAAGCATATTAAAGAAACTCAGAGGGTACCTCAGGACTCCTAGCCTTTACTGAATTCCACAAAGTTGGTCTCAAACCCCTGTAAACTACGTCACAGTAGGAAAAAAAAGCAGGTTCTGAAGTACGACTCACATTTCCAGGGATAAACTTGTATCCTCACGTAGGTATTAGCTAGAATATCCAGCATGTTTCACCGATTTTATAATGTTAACTCAATGGCGAGGGGGTTCGCTCATTCACTTATCTCCCGAAGTTTTCATATGCATTCTGGTACATAAATACTTCCATTTCCAATGTTCAGTTTAAAATCATGTCAGAAAGTAATATTAACATGGGATTATGTACTTGGGATGAGCCAGTCGCGAGAATGCTTGTTGCAAGAACCTTACTCTAACTTCACATTCTGACAGCAAGAAAAAGTTTAAAGTTTTACTATTTTTTGTCGTTGTAATCACTAACGAATCTTGCCAAAATTCACTCTATGTCATATTTCAAAGCCCCTTTCGAAATAAAAGTACAAAAAGATATTATAATTAATGCAGTTTCTGCACTTATTATCCTGCCTTCGGATTAGAACTATGGAAAAACCACCCCCCAAAGTAATATTGGGGTTTTGCTCAAATGTATACCGTCTGAAAAATTTATATACCCAAGTCTACCTTATCTTCGTTTGGTTTTATCCTAAACGGTCTCCAAAGAGACTAGAGTCAGCACTCCCACGGCGTCTCAAGGGGTCGCTTGACGCCTACGGTAAACAGAAATCACCTATAAGCGTCCGTTTGATAGGAAAATTGAATTCAAATTTTTTTCAAAAACTATTTCTGGTCTGTAAAAGAACGACATGGATCGCCAGCTTCCCCCTCCCATTTCTATACAGCTCCAATCAGGCCCAACTGGACTGCTCGTTGTTTATCTATCATATAAAACATTTTCCGTATTTTTTTATGAGATTTCCAATAAATTGGCCAAAAATACGCATTTCAACATCTTAACTGAAACCTTCATTGGTTGGTTTAGATCCACGGGTGAGCAGGAGCCTGTCCTCTGATTCACATGAGTGGCGTTCGTACGCTAAAAATATCACCTTTAGCCAGGATCTAAGGTTGGAATACAATCCGGACACCGGCCTTAACAAATTTGCCTTTAGTAGTTCAACCAAAAAAATATCTTCATCTTTGAAATGGCCTCGAACTTTTGCATACATCGTACCATATCTGCTCGGCATTCCTGCTCCAGCAAGAACGTTTTAAAGTCCGATTCCTGCAACTCAGCCCGATAAATTTGCATATCTCATATGACGGTTTTTCCAACAATCGTGCCTTGATCGCCACTTTCTGAGCCTTTACGAATTCCATTTTGAACAGAAATATAGTTAGTTCCAGTGGGAGAGTGACAGTGTTTCTGAACCCATAATATAATTCGCACTCTAGGTTAGGATGACAGTTTTCATCAATACAACTCCAAATGTAAAGTGACAGCGAATGCTTAAATGCAAACGTATCGAAATTTCTACGGACCTTAAAACCGTGAATCAACGTGCTAAAAATAACTGGCCTCGTGAAATAGATCGCTAGAGGTAAATAAAAAGACAGTAACAAAAAGCCAAAACTTACACAGAAAGATATGGAGGATGGTAAGATGAAGAAGGAATCCGAAAATGCCTAGCTCGATTAGCCCACAGAACGCATTCCATGAAGCAAATGCAATCCTGGGCACTTTAAGCCCAAAGAAATGAGCGGTTGGCAGTATTTCTAAAATAGTTCGTAGACACGGGGGTTATCAGCCCAATAAATCTATTCAGAGAGTGGCTTAAAAATGTAGAATGAAAATCTCGCCTAAAATAGCCACTGGCCTGTTAAATTTCAACGCCATCTGTGTTGATTTGTCGCAATATTTATAGCAGTTAATCAACCCAAATTCCTTCACATAGGAGAGCCCCGTGCAAATTTCTCCTGTGACATACTGACACTGTTTTTCCACCAGTGATTCTTCCTCAATCACCAACTTCAATGGCAATTCGAGGTTGAGATTACTGAAGCTGGCTATGACTGCATGAACTGACCATGATAAAAAGCCCGTCTACGCGTGCCATACGTGACCTTGTGCCAACTTCATGCACCAGGCTACACCATGTGCTGTGCTTTCCACTTAAGTTACTTGCGCTTATTCTGAAATGCGACGCAGGTGCTGGTAGGCAAGATGTCAGTAGTATCCTCATTCGTAATGTTACTGGCGGGGATTTTTTGTGATTTGATAGGCTGGTTAATCGTGTTGACAGCGCTCCGGGTCCACAGCCATCCAATAAGATCGACCCGCTTCTGAAAAGATAGCGGAAAATATGCAAAATATGCGAGTTTTCGGTGCTTCTGTTGTTAATCCGCAACAGCTGGATTTTATGAGCCTTGGCAGTGGCAATTCATTGGGCTCCGACAATGGCTGCTTCAGTTTTTACGGCAGTGTGTGCGAGGCCTGCAGATTCTGAACGACGTCACCTAGGTATCCTATTTAATTTGTAACTGATGCCTATGAGTTCGCTCTGCAGGACTGAAACAAACAGCACTAAGGATATGGCATGCTCTGTCATATATTCAGGAAGTTTCAGGGGTCACCTAGCGCATTGCTGCTTGGGTTATGTGTTTAACTTGCACACGGGTCCAAATCTACCATGTGTAGCATAAACGGACATAAGATGGTAGTACAATGAGGTGATTAGTTATCAAAATCGTTGCCCACACCTTCGAAAAGGGTCACGAGTTCAACTTCACAGCTGTTAAACTTACTGCCAATGCCAAAAGCAAGACAATCCGAGGGTTGATTGAATATTTAGCCGCAGAGAAAAATTCAATCAATCGATTTATAATATAACGTCTACATAAAAACCCGGCGCAGCAATATTTGGACCTGCGGCACCAGACTTTCGTCGGCTAATGACTTCTATAGATGACATTAGTTGTGCTGGCATCACTTCTTACTATGGGATCTCGTGCGAACTGAGAAACTCAGAAAAATAAACAGCAAGGTGAAGGATTCCTTGTATGGTCGCCTAAACAAAACACGGGAAAAGGAACCGTCGGCAGTACACATAGATTTCCGCTAAATTCCAAGGAAATTACGCTTAGGATAAAAGTGAGGGTTATAGTCAAGTTTAGGGTTAGGTTTAAGTTTGAGATTAAGGTCAGAGTTTGAGTTAGGGTCAGGATTATGCCAAAGGTTACGGTTATTATCGTGTTAACTGTATGGTTTATGTTAAGGGTGCAGCTAGGGTTAAGATAAAGGCGGCAGTTTGGTTTTATGTTAGGGTTAGTGTTAATTGTAAGAAAGGGAATACTTTACATCCTTGAAAGTAACCGTAAGTCTGACTATTTTCAGCGAACTGGGCGGTTCTTATTCCTCTATACTGCTTTAGGCGGCCATACAAGACATCCCTACCTAATAAAGTAATTCCGGTACTCTATCAGTCTCCTTCTTTCTCACTCATGCTTCTCCGTGATTGGGCTTGCTCCATTCTGGCTGAGCAACATTGTTCTGGCCTGGGGGCGAAGACGGTTGAGATAGTCTTAAAGAAATTCCTAATCTCACCACAACCGGCGTATCGTTGGACTTTCTCATCCAGGCTCCCAGAGTGATATTTTTTTGCTTTCACAAAAAACGGTCAGGTTTTCACCTGTGTTTTTCCGGCATTTGTTTAGGTTACTTATTCTTACCCACCCCCTCTGCCCCCGCGGCAGCTAGGATGTAAGCCGTGCTACCGCTAATTAGGACTGCTCAGTCATCCCAGGCTACTTCTGAGTTCCACTCTTGGTCACATGTTCGCTATAGTAGAAGGACTAACCACATTGGCTTGGGTCGCCTACTGGTTTTTATGTTGCCTTCTCCGTAGGATTTTAGTATTGGGTGGGGAGGGGATGGGGCATTAGTTCAGGAACAACTGGGTGTTGTGACACACACACGCGTGATACCATCATCCAGCTTAGCCCGCAGACAAGGCCTTTTACCGGAGCGAGGTCATCGTGGAGCCACAGGTTGGAGCTGAGTATGAGGGTGGGGCGAAATCAAAGTGTTTCGTCCAAATTCATAGATGCCTTTGATGATTGTCTGTAGAGTATGAGCAGTTGTTGTACTCAGATCACTGTGATCATCAGGCCAAATCCCTGGATTATGGAAAATACAGAATACATCAGAATTGAGAATTTACTGTGCACAGAATCCAGAGTTTGGTTTTCCCAGGTAGCAGTGGCTACTGGCGAAGGCAGGGCTAGTGTTTACTGCGTCGAGTCATTATTGAGAGACAAGGAGACAGTTGTGGCAGCTACTTAAATAGGTCTGTAGAGCAAGTTATGTGTTGTCCAATGGATGTGGGCTGCATCACCCGAGTGGTGTCGTGTCTAGTGGCACATGCTGCGTTGGCCGAGGGAAGGGGATTGCAAGTAACACTTGCGCACCCACGACTATCAGGACGTGCGTGTGCGAGTGGAAGGCGGTCGAGTATTGCAGGTCAGTGAGTCTGAAACCAGTCGCTGCGACGTTCCGTGACCTTGAGGCAGTGAACGTTGACACAGTACGCCGGACATAGATGGAATTGTTGGGCGTCGACTACAGATAGTAAATACATTGCTTACGAGTGCTTTCTGGGAATGTGGTCGAGTGTGCTCCGACAGCTTAGATGATGTCGCCTCTGTTGCTTCCATATGTGCAATTCTTCGGCACTTTATCTTCAGCTGAATACTTGGTTGCAATCACTTACATGACTCCCACTCTACGGAACACGGTTATAGGAACGCCTCCCCGTAGCACAGGAGGCCTTGCGCTAAATTGCAGGAAGGGTAAACATTTCCGGTTCCTAACACTAACCAAACCTTAAATGTCCTCCAATCTTATATTTTAATCCTCCCTTAGCCCTATCAATTGCCTTAATGCTAGCCCAAACCCTGCACCAAATCCTAATTTTCTTGGTTTTGGCACAAAACGAAGTTGTCCTGTTTCAAGGCCCACTGCCCAAGTTCATTCAACTTCCCCCCGGCCGATGCAGCATTGAACAGTAGACACGACACCCTTCGGGTAATGCAACACACACCAATTGGATAACACTTGAACTTTATCCACAAGCCTGGAAAAAAAACAGATGCAACCAATGTCTCGGTCTCCCTTTCAGGCATAATTTCACTCAGTCAACACTAGCTCTGGCTTCATCAGTTACCACTGCTGCCTAAGACAGCAACTCGGAGATCCTTCCACAGGCGCCTTCTGTGTTTTCCTACAACCGGGATTTGGCCTGATGTGTGTAGTACTTCTGAGCAAAAGCAGTGCTTGAACGCTGCATGATTACACCGACTTAATCATTTACTTCATAAAAAAATTCCTATCTACCAGCCAACTAGGCCACAGTTTGCTTTTTTGTCTGAGGTAGACTATAAATTCCTATCTTACATCTGGTCATTGCTAGGGTTTTAAGCCAAATTCGTGAAAGCACAATAGACAGACCCACTGAGGACATTGACAGCAAGTCCAACTGTTCTACGGGAAACGTGGTAAAAGGGCAGAATGAGGAAGCAGAAAACCAATGAAAAGCAGACGAAAAAGGTAGGGGTGATTACAAACTAGTTATAGACTATGCATGGGCTAAGTTGGGCCCACAGGATTTAAGGGAAATGGAAAAGCTCTCCTATGGGAGCAGGTCAAGGAAATCGACAAGTGTAAGGGAAAGAAAACCTAAACCGGCCTCAAACAGAGCTAAATGGGAACGCAGGTGATTGAGGGACAAAAGCTAAACGCGCAAAAATTAAATCAGGAACAGGCATTCCGGGACCAAAGGATCACAGTGGATCCAACTATTGTGCTCCTAGCACCCAAAATGTTTACCGTTCGACTATACAATGGGTGACTTTCCTATATTGGTGAGTTTGCAAGCATTACGTTAACTAACCCTGACGCACATAACGAATTAAAGTCGATAAATTAGTTTCCTGCTATTCCGCCTGCTTTCAGGAAAAACATATTCTCCGATGATGGAAATATGTAGGACTTACCAACAGTAAGGTAACTTTGATATTTGGGTGTCACGCTGATAAATATGTTGATGCTTATGAAGAGAGAACTACAACAAGAAACGAATAGGCACGCCAAACCCGAAACAACCGAAGCCACGAAGAATCTAAAACGTTAGAGGACGCAACTTTCGGTTCACTGGACTAATTGAACAGTGCCGCAAGTAATTGCATTAACTGCTTCTTACCCATAATTTCGCAATCCGACGCAGTTGTTCAGCCATTTGCAGTGGTGATCAAAATTTGCGACACACTTATTGCAAACTCGGCAGTGTTTCGTTTTAGAATTCGTTCTGTGTAAAAGAGAGCAACGAATGAACATTTGAAATAGGTAAGTTACCTTTCGACATGTAATCAGTCAACCAGATGCATGAGAAGGAAACCGCATCTATCAAATCTTTAAAAAAATATTTTGCCTTTGAAGGAGTCCGAAAACTTAATTTTTTCTTTTAAGAAATACAGGCTAAGGTTTTGAGGGGCTTATTTTGTGGAATAAACTCTAATCAATAAAAATATTGGGTAGGCAGACTTTTGGGTATTTTATGTTTCTCCTGCGATATTTCTGTAAAACATTTAAATTACCAAGTTGCGTTATGCATCCTGGTCTTCTATAGGTCATTTTTATTGACATAAATGGTGATGGCGACTTGCGCTGAATAAGGTGACTACCCGTAATGACTTCGTATGTAAGGAAAATGTAATCTCTGTTGTCTTAAGATACGCCGTGCTGCCTAAGATGTCTTAACTGCAACCAATTTACCTAGCAAAACTCGAGCCATTGTCGGAACTTATAAGCGCGTCATCTAGGGGAAGGGTCCCTTATATGAGTGCGATAATAATAAGCCCAGTCAAGTCGGAGCTCTTTTGCTTTCTATTCCGTGCCTTCCAGTTATTCTTTTAGGGTCTCGTTCGAAGAGCAGGCTAATAAGTGTTGTTATATGTATTGTTAAACTATCTCTTGTTTTTTTGAAAATTTGTATCAAGGCGTTCACTTATTTTAAAGCTTTTGGGAGTTCCCATCTGAAAACCGAACTATTTCGATCTAAAGGATCGTCATTAACGTGTTTTGAGACGCTGGTGTCAGTGTTTTTGGAACGAATGGCACCCAGAATTTTCTTGATTATAGCATGAAGAGGGATTTTTGAAGACGCGAGAACATGCGGAAACGTTTTGTTTCAAAATATGTAGGAATCCTATAATTTGCCTATGATAAGTTTGAAGAAAACACGATTACCTAAATAATGAAGATATAAAGTTCACTTTGACGGCCTAATCTCCAAAAATAGATTGACTCTAATTACTTATTAAAACACAGAGTAATAAGTATATGCTACTATATAGTGTTTTTTCGAGTAAAATAAAGATGAATCAGCGGTACTCCACAGTGGATCCCGGTATGACACTGGACAAGACCGAAATTCTGCAAAGACAGGACCCACCGTTTTGACACGGTAAAATGGATTCCCGGAAATACGAGTGGCCTTGAGCCAAACTGTAGGAGGGAAAATATTCCCGTGTCCCAAATTTAACCGTAATCCAAGCCTTAACCCTAGCCCCTCTAACCTTACTTTTATTCCTCTTTTCCCGGCCCTCACTGCCCTACGAATTTAGTGCAAGTCCAACCTTAATCCGAGGGTGCGTATTCCAGTGCAAAACGACCTGTCCATTAGTCCAGATGCTGCCTGACCGGCGCACCCACGAGTGTCACCTAGTGGAACAACTTGCACTAGGTGTGGACTGCGAAATAGGACGATGAGTGTAAGGTAACTAAGCTGCTACCACTGAACAGGGGGCAATGTCAGTCAGGTGCGGAAGTTTGAGGTCTGTCAAACTGGCTTTCCTCTAAAATACCACATAGTCCGACAGCTTGTCGCAACATTCCCGTTGTCGGACGCGTCCAGCCCTCTTCTTGTAATCTGGATATCAAATATTCGGGCTGGCCTACTTAAGTTACATCTTGGGCTATGAGAGTTTTTGGTATAGGCATGCCTGGGCCTACTATCCAAGCGTTGGCGGAGCACATAGTGGACTTTTGTCGATTCAAGGAGTTGCGTTTACCCGAGTATAGTTTATGAAATGTAAAGGTAACAAGCACTGGGACCTGTTTTCACCTGTGTCACAACAATGTCGCTCATAACGCTGGCTGATAGGACGTTAGGAACTCTTTAAGAGGTCAGCTTACTACTTCACTGATAGAATAGACGCCAGATCCTGAAAAGTTCACTTGTTTGTCTTCGTTGTCTTTCTGCTGCCGTCATATGTGCTGCGATGTGTGACCCAACCTTGGTATGAAAAGTCTTTTTACTACTAAATTATTCATCGCTGACACGTCTACTTATGTGAAATTATGGAAAATTCCATGGGACTGGAATACCAAAGTAAAGCATATGTAAGCTAAAATTCTGGCCACTACTCAGAAGGAAGCCTTTCAGCAAATTGTGAACACCGTTTAATTCCGCTGGGCTGAATCACTCGGTCTTTGCAGACACCCGCGTTTGACGCTCCTGGGGACTCTTAGTCATGTTAGACTTCATGTTGTCCACATTCAATTTCCAGTTGGGCACCTAATACCCAATGCACACTGCGTCAGTTCTGGGTAAAACTCGTGCAAAAGACAATGGGACTGGCACCAAGTCCACACTTGTGCGAACCCAGTTACGCGTCAAGCTATCTGGAATCGAAAAAGTACTAACTCATAGTAAGTAAAGTATGACCTTATTAAGGATCCTCTCAGTGCCACAGGATTCTGTCTAACTGGCTCCAATCACGACTTCATGTAAAAGCACTTGTCGAAAACGGCTGTACACTCTCCAGAAAACCTCGTCTGAGCTGCTGGACCACATTAGTAGCCATCGCGGGGGCTAGATCTCTAGTGAAGTTATGAAACTGCATAGTAGTGTCTGAAGTAGTCGTCGATGATGGGCTCCTAACTTCAAGGGCTGACCTTTTTAAGCACTGTGCCCTCCGTGGGATAATCACGATGAATTTGGGCGGGAAATCGTCCTGGATCTTGAATGTCAAATTTGATAACTCTGACTCCAGCAGGGCTGGCTTCTTCAGTGACCTTCAATGTAAAGAATTATCTGGGTCAGAGTATAACCACAGCCCGCCATTTGCCGAGGGATCATGGATACAATAAAAAAATAGGAGAGTAGCAAGGCGTCCTAGAAGGACTTCATTCTGGTGGAAATTCACAAGAATCCTTCAGCAACGTTAGGTGAAGGAATGCACAACAGCTCTACCCAAATCCTTAAAGAAAAGCCAATACCCAAAAATTAAAACGACATCATTATTGTGTTGATTTTTATAAAACGTGACCTGGTTGTTTAAGCTAAACAATGTTTTAACCCTCTAAAAATGGCGGCAGGTCCATGCAGTCAACTCAGTCAACTTCGGCAGTGCCGGGATAAGCGGAAAAGAATGAAGCAATGCAGTTCCTGGCCGATACTAAGACCAACAACTCATTCCCTGCTATTTCATGGGGATTTCCGCCACATTTGTCTCTGTCCAGCGGGATTCTCGATGATCGAGCATGCTGCATGGGCAACAGGTGGCTAATGGTATAGCAAATTTTCCAAACCACCTGCCACAGCACAAGTATGAAAGTTCTTGCGTGCGCTGAGGGCAGCTATCTCGTTTTAGCGACTAATATAGGTCATGTGCAGTGGACATTCGAGGAAGAAAACACCACAATAAGACCAAAGCTTGTTACAGCAATGCCGAATCATGCGTGGTGGAGTATAGCTGATTAGGCATCTAGTTCATTAGAGATGTGCGAATTAGTTAATAGACGTTTTTCATTGATGCATTTGTGCTGATTTAACTGATATCTTGATGGTTGTGACTGCCTGTACAAGTTGGTCTCAGCCCGAGGCGTCCGGTCAACGCAAATGCCGGTTACCTTGGCTCTGGGGCTAGAAAATCTCAGAACGTCATGGATCTGCGAGCTTTGGTCAGACCAATGGCTAAGGAGGTGTGACATCAGTACCTAAGTGGCCTTCTAAAGTCCTAGAAAGCTAGGTTAGAGTCGGTGCAAATGTCTTTGTGTCAGTTCCCGTTTCCATAAGTGCTGTTTTCCCTGGTCAGCTCTGTCCCACAGCGTGATTGACCGCGTTCTGTAGCACACGCCCATTCACTAACAGGCGTACCAATAGGCAGTGTTCCATGCACACTGGATCCCGACTACGTTGAGATTGTGGGGCTATGGAGCCCCTGTGGAAATTCAACGTTGGGTTCGAAGGCGGTTCAACTGGGCCTGAAAAGGTGATTCGCAAAACATATGAGCATTTGTATGAGAAAAGACGAAGTCTCTCCGGTGGGACCATTTTTTAGTCTGCCCATACAAACTTCTGCAGGAGTCCATCGTCAGAGATATCAAAAAAGGCGACATTTATAGGGGGCACAAACTAATCACGAGGCGATGAATAATCGCAAGTTGCTGCCCAAACCTTCGAAACGGGCCGTTAGTTCAACTTCGCAGCCGTCAAGATAATCGCCCACGCAGAAAACAAGACGAACCGAGAATTCGTTTAATCCTGGTCCAATGATGGGAACCCCAGCAATCGATTTATCGCTTTGGCTTCGGCGTAGAAAGCCCTGCGCAGTCACCTCCAGTCTTGCGTCAGTGATCATTAATTGATTTGCACCCCCTATAAGTGTCACCTTTTTTGTGGCTATGTTATCTCTGACGATGGACTACTGCAGAAGTTTGAAAGGTCAGAATAAAGAACAAATTTTCCCAGTGCTCAGAGAGACTTCGTCCTTTCTCATGCAATCTCCTGGGACTCGAACCTTCGCATTCATTCATGATCTTTTGTGTTTTGTAAATTGACTGACCACTAGAAAGGGTCATGCGGTAGGTGTGCTGGACCAGAACGAGGACCAAATTGAATCACGGCTTGCATTAATCGGGCTGCCTAGGGTTCACGTGAGTCGATAAGATCTGCCGCAAATGGCGTGTGGTGGCACATTCAGGCGCTGGTTTCACGCTGCGCCCACCCCCGGGCATCAGATGACTAACCTGTTTGGACGTTGGACTGGTGAATGAGAGAGAGAGAGGTCAAATCGGGGAATCCAGTACCACGGTACTTCAGCGAATTTCTCATCACAAAACACTAACGCGCTTGAATTTATTAAGATGGTGAACATTTGTGGCCTTGAATGCTGCCAGCCGACTGGGTAAATTGGTTATCTCAGGACGGATTTCAGCTCAATAGTTCCTTCTGAATACAACCTCTATGGCACTCGCACGCAGGAGAGATATGAGCCACCCCCTTTTGTGAAACTCTGGGTAATCGCACAGGGCCCAGGTCGTGTGAGACACGCGTTGTACGCATTTGTCCTCCACTCTGCCCGAGCCCCCTATGGTCGTCCTGACTCCGAATGAAAAGTGGTGATTGCGGCAGCTTCTACGCAAGTCTCTTATCCCAATTAACTAACTCATACGCAACTTGCCGTTCTGTGCCCACCCCACAATCGTGCACACGACGGATAGCATTGCCCGCGATGGCTGAAGTGTCATCTTTCTGATCACGGTAGACGAGGCGCTTGAAGCATTGGACAGCGTCTGCTGTCTTGGGTCGAACTTTCTGGCAAAAACGGCATGACAAAGATGAACTGCATTACCAACTATGCACATTTGATCTTTGTCCAACTCCGTTAAAATTGATTATCTAAAGCACGAGATCAGTCCGAATTCTAAGCCGTAAATATTTGAGGCTCCTATCTCGACAAACCATATATTCAGATCTGAAACCTGGTCAGTGCAGTTTAAGGACAAAAACCACATACGTGTTTGAGCAATTATGCTTTTGTCTCAATATTGAAATTCGTCTCTATGACCACGTTCTCAGTCAATGAAAACACGTATTTCACCATGAACAGAGCCCTCCAACTGCGCGTTTCTACTAATCGACTGAATGAGCTGGCCCATATGCTTGACTGACCTGAAGGCGAAATCTTCCCAGAAGTTATGTCCTCCGAGCTCGCCATGGCTGACCAAAACACGGAGTTAGTTTTCGGTAAGTTTGACAGGCTGCCGGTGTGCTTAACGGCTCAAATCTGTTCGTGGTCTAGCGCTGTCCGACTACAATGAGGGATCATTATTTGGTGCTGTGAAGCGGTAAAATAGGACCGGCTGACTCCCCAGGGGTAACGTCGTCTCACATGCAAGTAAAACTTTTGTTGGTGCTCCGTGTGTCTCAGTACTGTAATCCAACTTGAGTAACTTGTGCTGATTAACAACACACTTGAGGATAGGCAGAATGGCATTAAAGAAAAAGACAAGGAAAAGTGGAATGGCCATTCCTGGCTTAGTATCCATCATGAGCCAGGCATAACCAACCACAGGTTTTGCAACTTCTAAGGTTGGCTCACTTACCGTTGCTTAGACGTCCAACGCTCTAACTATTGAGTCACTGGCTTGTTTTCCCAATGGTAGAAGGGTGCTAGCCAATCGCGTTACGAGACATACTCATCTTGTGGCGCTTTGGGGCTCACTTCAGAGCACAGCCAGCAGCCGTACGGTGGCTAGTATATTATAGGTAGAGTGGAGTGTAGGGGTACTAGTTAGGGGTAGCACCACACAGATAGCATTTGGTCGCTCCATTTGTCTCGTACATGTGGTGAATGCTCCTGTGGCTGCCTCTAACTGGTACCCAACTCTCACCTGTGGCTCCTCGAAGTTGGGTTTTTCCCAGCGGCCACACACCGGGCAACCGTCACGCCCGGCGGGCTAAACCAGGTGAGAGTCTCCGGTGTTGTGAGTGCCTCCACATCCGGTATGTCTGACTCCCGAAATTCCCACCTCCCCCTCTCAAAAAGTCCTACGGTGGGGGCAACAGCAACCCCGTAGGCGGCCCAGGCTAATTCGGGTCGTTCTCCCACTAAAACAGAACCGTGACCCATAGTAGAGTTCTGCAGCTGTCTGGGATGTCCGAGCAGCCCTATTTAGGGACAGCACTGCTTGCCTCCTCGAGGAGGAAGGGGTTAGAAAAGGTGTCCTAAACAAATGTTGGTTATCACGTCTTCTGCAGCCGGTCGCGGCTCACAGATCACAAAATACGTTGTCGTAAAACTCAAACAAAAAACAACTGGCGAACCTGCATGCTCCAGATATTAACGCCACCATGGAAACACGATTTTGCCAACTGCGAAATGTCATCCAGTCCACCGCCCTCGAAGTCCTCGGACGCGCGCGCCATCAAAACCAGGACTGGTTTGACGACAATGACGCCAACATCAATAACTTACTCGCGGAGACGAATGGACTACACAAAGCCTACATGGACCTTCGGACTGACACCACTAAAGCAGCCTTCTTCAGATGCCGCCAGCTTGTACGGCAATGGCTGCGGGAGATGCAGGTGTCTGGATGATCCGAACGGCTGAGGAAATCCAGGGGTATGCGGAACGCAATGAAACGAAAAACATTTTCAAAGCCATCAAGGCCGTCTGCGGCCCGTGTATCAAGGGGACCGCACCGCTCCTCAGCTCTGACGGCACAAAACTGCTGAAAGAGAACTCGCAAATTCTGAAGCGCTGGGCCGAGCACTTCAGAAGTGTCATTACTTGCTCATCAGCCATCCCCGATGCTGCCATTGACCGGCTCCCTCAAGTGGACACGAACAATGACCTGGATCTGCCGCCTTCCCTACCAGAAACCATCCGGGCTGTGCAGCAGATTTCCAGCGGTAAATCACCGGGATCCGACGCAATCCCACCGGAAGTCTACAAGCACGGTGGACCCCGGCTGATGGCTGAACTCAAAACACTCTTTTAGGAGATATGGCACCAAGGACAAGTTCCTCCGGATTTCAAAGACGCGACCATCGTCCATCTCTACAAGTGAAAGGGGAACCGGCAACTCGGTGATAATCACAGAGGCATCTCGTTGTTCAACATCGCCGGGAAGATATTCGCCCGTATCCTTCTCAATTGTCTGAACGGTCACCTAGAGCAGGGCCTGCTCCTGGAAAGCCAATGTGGCTTCCGCCGACACCGCGGGACAACCGATATGATCTTTGCCGCTCGCCAGCTACAAGAGAATTGTCAGGAGATGCGAACTCACCTATACACTACCTTCGTGGATCTGACGAAAGCCTTTGACACGGTGAATCGCGACGGACTGTGGAAAGTCATGCAGAAATTCGGCTGTCCTGAGCGGTTCACGCACATGGTGCGTCAGCTTCATGACGGGATGACGGCGTGCATCACTGACAACGGGACGGTATCCGAAGCATTCGCAGTGACCAACGAAGTGAAGCAGGGCTGCGTACTGGCCCCCACGCTCTTCAGTCTCATTTACTCTGCTATGCTGATGGACGCCTACCGTAGTGAGCAGCCTGGGATCCGCATCACCTACAAAACTGACGGGCACCTTCTCAACAGTCGGTTTATGCAGGCTTCAACGCGTGTGTCTACGGCTTCAGTCCATGACTTGCCCTTAACACCGTGACGGAGGAGGACATGCAAAGGAGTATGGACCTTTCACCACAGGCTGCGCCGATTTTGGATAAACAATCAGTATAGCCAAAACGGTTGTCATGCACCAGCCGCCACCCAGCGCGGAATAAAATGCTCCCCGAGTCAATGGCAACGGTGCTCAACTCAAAAACGTGGAAACCTTCGCTTATCTGGGAAGCACGCTGTCACGCAACACGAGAATCGATGAAGAGGTCGCCCATCGGAACTCCAAAGCCAGTCAGGCCTTCGGCCAGCTTCAGGCCTCCGGGATGAATCGCCACGGTATTCACCTGAACACAAAACTTAAGATGTACAAGGCTGTCGTCTTGACAACACTCCTTTACGGAGCGGAAAACCTGGACCGTCTACTCGAACCAAGCCAGGAAGCTGAATAACTTCCATCTCAGCTGCCTCGGAAGAATTCTAAAGCTGAGATGGCAAGACACGATCCCGGACACGGAAGTCCTGGAGCGTACCGGAATCCTCAGCATCTACGCCATGCTGAGGCAAGTGCAACTGCAATGAAGCGGCCACCTGGTAAGAATGGATGACGAGCGACTACCCAAACGACTTTTCTACGGAGATGTCGCTACGGTCGCTCGCCGAAAGGGAGGTCAAAAACGACGCTACAAGGACACATTTAAGAAATCGCTGAAGCAACTGCAAATCAACCCGGCGACCTGGGAGGACCTCGCCCAGGAGAGATTGGCATGGAGAAGATCCATGAAAACTGGTTCACCAATCTATGAGGCCAACCGGATCGCCGCCACCAAGGCCAAAAGAGCGACACGAAAGTTACCAGCCCCACGGACCAACATCGTCAATGCCCAGGCCCTTCCAACATGCCCGCGCTGTCAACGCATCTTCCGCGCGCGAATCGGCTTGGTTGCACATCTTCGGACGCAATGCACCAACAATCCGACAATTCTAACTTCTACGCCAAATTCTGCCAACCCTACTTTGGACTCCCCACCCTCCTTCCTGGCATCAATTCTATTACTCCAGCCATCATAGAGATCACATCCCAATACTCATCGCCTGTTATCCCCACCACCGCCTTCGCCTTTACTACAACCACCACCATCAGCAATGGGGCTTCTCTACTAAACTGTCCTCAATGCGACCGCACATTCACCTCACGCATCGGCCTGGTCGGTCACTTGCGAATCCATCGTATAGAGACTAGTGAACCATTGCCTAGAGCACCAACACACAGCAGAGATCGCCGCCTCCACTGCCCTCACTGTCCTCGAGTATTTACTCATCGCATGGGCCTATTCGGTCCCATGCGCACCCATGACAGCGGAATTCACCGCAATGCCAACAACACCGATACACCATGCACACCCGTCGCTCCTGCCATTCTTACCGCCACTGCCACCCCCACTACCATGAATGACATCCCCCCAGCCTGTACCGATTTCTCCTGCCCACACTGTGCCCGCAACTTCAACTCACGCATTGGCCTGATCGGTCACCTGCGAATCCATCGCATGGAGTCTGGTGAGCCAGTGCCTGGGGCTCTGAAATATAGTCGCCGCGCCTGCCTCCACTGCCCTCACTGCTCCCGCCCATTTACACACCGCATGGGCCTATTAGGATACATGCGCCTCCACGAAAACCTGCGGTAAACCACCGGAAACAAAGCCACATCAGCGCACTCCATCTACACTAATACATAGACAACACCCTCACAATCATCATAAGGTACCTAATAAAATCATGTTTTCCTAGAAACCGTGGCTTTGATTGCTGCCAATCTGACGCTTAAACCAGACCATGCCGTCGGCCCAGTGTACGTGCTGTGTGTGTCGAGTGGCTGACCAGTTGACTGGGAGTCAGATGGCGATGGCTCCTCCATATCCCCAAGTAAATGAATCCTGGTGTGTGCGTTATGGGGGGCAGGTAGTGCTGTGGCGCGCGAAGATGGGTACGCTGACCCGTTAGCCGTTGCGCCCACTCCCACATCAGACAACTGACTGGCTTGGATAGTGACATGAATTTGGAAGTGAGGGATAGAGTGAGGTCAACAGCTCAGCGCATTTTTCTCACTACAAACAATCTGACGCACTTGGAACTATCACCGTGCGCTAAAAGGCGTGGCTTGGAAGGTTGCCAACTGACGGGATAACTCGGACCGCGTGGTCAACCCAATGTATATTTCGTGTGCAGTGGCGGACTGAGAGTCAGGCTGCAATGAATCCTTCTTAATGTGGTCTTTATGGCACTCCCACTCCATGGGATCCAAAACAGGTGTGGTGGTACACCCAGGGGCGGCTGCGGCCGCGCCGGCCACCTGCGCCCTCTCCCATTTCCGGTCTTCTTGACTCTGTCATGACACCGGACTCAGGTGGGGGAGGAGGAGAGAGTGCGGTAGCTGCAACTGAAGGCTACTATCACGTAAAACTAATTCACGCGCAAGTTACCGTCCCTGCACCACCTAGTGTGGAGCATACGGTGGACCTCGTCGAAATCGACGGTCGAACTGTCATAGGTAGAGTGATTAGGCCTTTGGACATATAACCAATAGGTCGCGAATCCGAGCAACGGGGTTTGCAAAACCGAAGGTTTATTTGGCTGGCTGACAACGGTAAATAAGCCAGAAATGGTCATCCCATTTTCCCTCGTCTTTATCGGTAATTTAATTTTTTCCATAACGCCAGCCGCTGTGTGGTTGCTGACGGGACTCCAGATTGAACCCCAAGGCACAGCGGGACGAGTATGTTCCGTAACGGGATCGATGAGCGCCCCTCTACCGTAACTGGGGATCACTGTCAATGTTTCCTAAACTTCAGTGAAAACGTTCAGGTGGGGGGCCACAACTAACGAATAGGAAGTGAAACCACACAGTGGAAAAAATTCTTGAAGGTTAAACGCTCCAAAAGGTGGAATTATTGTATGATGAAAAAGGGCGAACTTTTACTGATCTATCAGTGGTTCTCATTAAAAAAACGGTGAGATCTCAACGTACACGGTAACTTCACAGATATTGCAGTAAAACTCCTCGATAACATGCTTGTGTTTTGTCCGATCGAAAATCGGAAGAACAGTTGTGTTTGCTTGTTTGCGCAGAGTGTCTTCGGCTGGATCAATTGTCATAGCAACCAGAGTCGTGATGACAAACGTCACATGAAGCAGAGCTAAAAACTGCAAAAGATTGAGTCTTACAGTCTGTCAGTCCTTTCTGTAATGTAAGTTACTTGTACCAGCCACTTACTTTTGTTAAACTGTCATGATCAACTCTATTGGACGTAGAACATTTATAGGGATTTCCTACTTCATGGACAGTTCTGCCAAAAACCTATCAATTTTAATAGTATTGATACAAGTATCTAGTTTGAGACCACTTTCGATTTTTAAAATGTGGGAAAATGTTAAAAAGAAGCTTAATTTATTTGGGAAGACAGAAAACCAACTTAGCCAATAGTGCAAAGAATACTTCGGACTGCGCTTCCATACTTATGCGGTGTACAGTTGTTAGTTTATGGGGAACTAGGTTTCAGCATCCCCCCTTCTCTAGAAGGAGAAACTCCGGTTAAATTTACCAATATGCACGTTATAGTTAGCTTTGACGTTCAGAGGTTGAAACCGCTATTTATGAACTTAGTACGATCTTAGCATAAACAGTGCAGTCGTCCTTTTATTTAAACAGATATACTTCTGTTTGAATCATCGTCCTTGTATTGACAGTACAAGAAACCAACGCAACCTTATGATTTGCTGAGAGGGTGAGATTTGGTTCTTCTTAAGTCCGCACTTGGGTTTTCATATAAAATTGGCAAAATGGACTCTGCAATGGTGTAGTCATAAGAAGATCGGCAAAGGAAGACTGAACTTAAGCGCCAATTAATTTCCTTATGACCACTTTTGTTCAATAATTGTTTTTCCATGTGAATAAACCGTAGTCTTTAAGTTGGCACTTGCCAAGGGAAAATAAAACTCATAAGGGTTACTTTCTCTTTGTGTCTAGTCTTAAATAATCGTCGAATCTTTCTTTCAAATTTACATTTAAGGACTTCATACAGCATAACAATGGAAAGTCAAAACCGTGAAGTTCAATATAGGTTTAGTCTCCTACATCCGTATGAATATATCTTGCTATGGCAAATTCTAGTAAAAAAATAACACTCAAGAACTCGCGGTAAAAGATTTACCACAAACGTAATATTGTTTCCTTCATGCATAAAACTGTTTGCTTTCGTTCCATAGTAGTTAATAACGAGCATACATACAAACAGAAGGCAGAGAATCTGTAATGGATGAACCGGTAGAGACCAGCCGTTAATCCGTCGGTGGTTGGGTGGCTGTGCGGTCATGTAGAGCAGTATTCTTGTGATATTATTGACACCTAAAATGAAATCAAT
Organism: Schistocephalus solidus; assembly: GCA_017591395.1. Classification (NCBI taxonomy): domain Eukaryota; kingdom Metazoa; phylum Platyhelminthes; class Cestoda; order Diphyllobothriidea; family Diphyllobothriidae; genus Schistocephalus; species Schistocephalus solidus. The sequence continues at coordinate 70,085 of WEDG01004385.1, forward strand.
CGGCTTTTTGTTTTCATGTGCAATAGCAACGGATTTATCAACTTCATGATTCTTTTGGATAATGCCCTAAAGGTTCCAGTTTTTAAAAAATGTTTTTAAGTTTGAGGAAGATGCCAAGATTTATGACAGCATTTCATGCAACATATGTATACGACTGGCTGCTTGTTGGCACTGTATGAATATACCAAAGTTATGCTTCTATAGCTGATGCATTTCGGCCCATATATTCATATCAGCTTTCGGATTTCAGTGCGGTGACGTTACTCTAAGTTAGTGATTACTTTCTAAGATGAATAAAAACGTTAAATTTTAAAACTACCAGAAAGCATGTGGTAACGCTGAGAACCCCCTGATAAGGCGAAACCTTCGCGGCTTTGTCACGCGGCAGCAGAATATGTGTGAAACGAGTGTCTGCGCTTTTGGATAGTAGTTGGGCTTTCAGTGAGGTAAATCACGCAACATTCGATTTATCAAACCCATGTCAGTGACTGTTGTTTGGCAGAAACAGGAAACCCAGCATCCAACAGTCCGTGAAACTGAACCCGACTGCTGATAAACTTTATTCATTATTTTCTTGACCAAAACCCACGTGCAGAAAAGTTCGTGCTGCTTATGCAATGGTTCACTCTAGGTCTCAGGCTTGTGCGTGATTTATTTTGATTGACAATAGACAGGCAAACGCATTTATCATGCTTTAATCTGACAGTGTCCTTTCAGCCTGCTAGACGCCTGTGTTAGCCTTAGGGAAATAGAATAATTGTTTTAGTTATGGCTCTTCAACGGTTAGTTAAATGGTCAGTTCGAAAGCGTTTTCGCTATTTAATAAAATAAAATCCAGAGCGGAAAGCCCATGGTGCTCTAGCAGTGCGTGATTATTTCACAACAGACACAAGCGTATATTAACATCTATGCTTGGATTTAAAAAGACACATATTCGATTAATGAGGAGATATCAGCTCCTTTTTATCAATTTATGTGTTGAGTGTAATAAATAACGGCTTTGAAAACCTTATGGTTTATCTGCCGGTATTATCTAAATTGGCAAAAACATTCATATAGTGTCAATTTTAACACAGTATTCACAAACGAAAAGTAACTCTGTGAATACCATTTTAATAGTTAACGTCTTAAGAATGCATCTACAGATGTATATAACACATTGTTACATTTCTTAGCAGAATATTTTATTAAATTAGTGACGTTGCAAATCCTCATATCGAAAAGCGACCTACATTTTACAAAAAAAGGAACCGACAGCAACTTAGAACTTTTAATTATCAAACATTTTTAAATGAAAATCGATGCGCATGATAGTCTCTGGTAGACCTGGTTTGTTTATAAAACATTTTTGCTCCGCTGATGTTAATTCTTTTGAAACCTAACGATAACGTTACATTTTGTACAAGTTGGTGAAACGAGAAACTTAATTCAGCAGAAGCATGCGAAAAGCAGTTTAAACCGGCAGTGCACGTGGCCAGTACTACCATTATGAAATTAGTGAAAGCATGTACTACAAACTTGTTATAACCATAAATTTAACGCAATTAAAAAGATAATCGAGTTAACCAGATGGAAAAAACCTTACGTCCATAAAAAAATCTCTAAGCTACAGAATAAATGACGTCACGCTGACTTAAAAACTTTTGAACCCAGCCTTTGAGGCTGTTCACGATGAAAATTGTTTTGCCTAAACCGTAAATAACCTTATACAAGTAGTTAGGTAGCTTGCTAGACATGCTGTCTCGCCATTTACTATGACTTGGCAAGACAACGAACCCGTTATTTATTGGTTAGAGCATTGGACGTCTAATAAGGAGTTCGGTAGTTCGAGACTCGGATGGTGGACCAGTTGGGTTTGGGTATGCCTGACTGATGACGCCTAATAAGCCAGAAGTGACCATTGCAGTCTCCCTTGTCTTTTTAGGTAATTTCATTCTATGTTCAAAATGTGCATTGTCTATCAAGCTATTACAAGTTGAAAAATTCATATCACCCTACGTATGTACCAGCATGCTTTGGCCCTTACTATTTACCCAAAAATGTGTATGCTTATTGTCGATAAGCTTTCTCGATAACCCTAAGATTATGCAAAAAACGCTAAGGTTGAGATTGTTTTGCGTCATAATTACTACTATTATTATTTTACAACCCACGGTTGATTATAAAAATGCCTTCGCGTTCACAGGATTACCGACGCTTTAACAAACACAAAGACTAAATTGCCCTTAAAGGTACACTTAAAAATACATCCAAACGAGCATTTCAGGCTTAATTTCCGACACTGGCCTACAATACCCAATGCCAAACTGCAATCCTGAGGTCCGTAAGGAGATGCATTGATCGCGGAGTCGCTGAGACGCAAAACCCCATGTTTACCTTTATACAATTATAAGGCCAGGCAATATCATTATTCCTGCAGTTTTTGCACGGCCATCTAGAATCAAAAACTATATTTTTTTGTCTATTCAGTGAATTGACGGGATTCCATAGCCTGCTTAGCTATCACAAAATATATTTACCATGTCTCCCGAAACAGAGTTTTCATTAGAGTATCACTGGTCGATATAAATGCTCCAGTTTTCTTATGATTTTGGTCTATATTAGGAAATCAGATGATTATTGTCTGTGTTTATCGTATACTTTAACAGATACCAAGAAGAGTGCAACTTAATTGTTTATCTGACGCAGTTTTAAGATTTCTGACATTTATCCGGAGACGCATCAATTAACGAAGAGAAGAAGAAGGTTTTTCACTCACCGGAATCATATCTTCCTAAATCTGAGCCTTAGAACGCTTAATGGAGTATATGTTTGCCAATTTTCTTGTTTAAGTGAACATTTTCATTCCATAAGGAAGGAGAAGAATATAGAATTTTCGAACGAGCAAAGTTCAGTAAAGCTATTCTAGTTTATTCGTTGCCGTTTCGGTGAAACGTATGTCAATGGCCCAGGTTTCTATCCAAGTGTAAATTTCCTCATGTAAAGATAAGCCGTATTATTTAATTATCGATGCTTGATTATTCTGTCCATTCCAGCCAAAACAACCAAATTTTAATTTAGGTTCCTACCTTGTTTTACATAAAAACGTGCCTTTTAGGATTTTGGGAACCTAATTACACTAAATAAATGCGAAAGATAGTTTTTCATTGAGAAATAGTAAAATTGGCGACGTCTTTGACTCTTCCATTCGGTAGGCGACGCTTATCAATTATTTTTTGATTCAAACAAACTATTTAATTGCCATGATTTATAAATAAATTTATGCCTTCCTACCTCATCGATTAAAACTATCAGAATTTTTATTTCAAAAAGCAAATGAGAAAAACTGTTGTAATTTTTAAAGCAAAAGTGAAGGGGTATCGATTCGCTATCACAAAGTGTTGTTGAAAGGCAAAAACAAGCTAAAAACTTCTACTTATACAGCCGTGTTCATTCAATTTATTCTGGTCTTCGCGTTCTCAGTATCAAAGTATAAGAACAGCCTTTTGATGATTGAGCGGCTTTTTTAAGTTTTGTTCGAAATATTGGAGGTTTTTCCTCGTAAAACTGTAATCAATACAGAGTGTAGTATCATTTTTTAAAGAGCTCAGATGAGTGAAAAGTTTGAAAGAAAATATTTCTCATATCTTCATTTTTTACAAGAGAACCAAACACATAGATTGATCTGGATACTCCACGTTTTATTGGAGAACACATGCTGTACCTTCTGATAAGAACCCTGCAGGTTTTGTGAAATTTTTCTTGATATTTTTTCCACTTTCTCAGAGTTATTAAAATAAATTAAGACATAATTGTTCTTCCTAGAAACCGCTTTCAGTGGATTTTGGAACAAACAGTAACGGACCTTAATTTTGTACAAAATTATCATCGGAAAGACATTTTTAGTGCCTCATATATAAACGATGGAAAATATTCTATTACATGCTTCACCAAAGAAACTTCCAAAATAATATCAGCTGAATTTAGCTCAAGACATATCGGCGAATTCCAAAATATGCTAAATTATGGCAACGGGGTCGATAAATTGCAAAAAGTATGTCTCAAAATGAACTAGAAGAATAAAGGTTTTAATTGTTGACAATATCAAATCCCTTACCTTGTTGTGAAACTCCTAAAGTGTTTGAAGATAATCTGAATTTCTGATACCACCAAAATATCAATTGATGCTCAAATCCATTTAAAATCAAAATATAAATTCTGTTTATATGAAAGGAGGGCAAGTTAAATACTTAATGTTTTCTACAAAAAACTTGCAATTGAATTTCATCTCAAAGGAAGGCCTCGAGTGATAGATCCATATTTTTGGAATTTATATATTTTACTGGCTAAATTTTCTACTTAATTTTTTAACGATTTAAAGCCTGTTATTGTTATAAAGCCGAGGTAACATTTTTTATACAGTGACTTTCATGGTTGAAAGGTTTTGTTTGTAGGTTTATTTAATTGGTTCATGATTAATGTTATTTTTCGAAGAAACGCAAGAGATGATTCCATTCCTTATAGTTCCTTGGATAATATATTCCCAATGTTTTATGTATTCGTTGTCGGGGAATCTATTCACTATAGCAGCACTCGAGGTTAGAAATCTAAGATTATTTAACATGTATACAATTTTTGTCCAAACGAGTAAAATAAACAGTACAAAAAGGCTAATTTTGGCTACATCCATGAGATATTTACCTAGAACACCCATCAGTATGTACATATTTGCATTCCACCTCCATTTTGGACGAGTCATAATACATTAATTTAGGCCCCATATGGAGATCAAGGATTCATTGTCCTTCACTATTGCACGATGCTCATAAACCATAACAAGCAGGAGATCTCAATGGAAAAATATTTTAATTTAAGTTACAAGTGTCTAATTTCTTGCTAATCAAGTGTAATCTGCTCCAACCGCCTGTCCAATCGAACACCACCATTCATGGTGATTGACATTAAAATAAATACGTATCGAGCTTAAGGTTTTACTCTATAAGAACAAAATCATAATTTGGGGGTTCGTAGGCAGCGTAAAAAGTGTCTTTATCCTAGCAATATAAACGGAGAAACGGGCTTTAATTTTTTTGTTTACAATGGAATACTCCAAACTGAAAACCTAATTTTCCGCTCTTTTGGATATACCGCTGCGTTTAAATAAACTTATTATACTGACTTTTGTCCCCAACAGGATGAGGCGATGTACTGATATGCAGCTTAATACACAATATAAATTTTTAATGCTCAGTTCTCCGTAAATTTAAGTGGTCGGTTCGTACCATGAATACCGTGACATTCAACATAACTAAGCCAATTGCTCTACATAATTTGGTCTTTCAGTACGCTAAAACGTTGCACCGTTAAAACGAGACAAAGAAAACGTTTTGACATAGCTGCGCTGCATGACCCTAGTGTCGATGAAACAGGATGCTGATAGGGATTAGAAATCAATAAATGAGTGATTATTTGCTGTTGGTCCTTAACGTCCAGGGCAGATAAGTAGTCTTACTGGGGCAAATAAACCGTCCGAAATATAACCGGTGGTCCAAATTTTCTGAACGTCCATCCTTGACTGGATTGATGGGCTTACATTTCTGTTTTTTAATGGTCTTCTTCTGGGAGAGTAGGGATACGATAAACCGTATAACAGTTGCTATGAGTCATTTCGAGATTACGAATAAGAAAGACAGGAATTAGCCAGTCAGCTCATGGTTTCTGAGTAAACAGTTGTTGCTGTCTGTAAACCGGATGATCAACTGCATCAATTCAATTCAGTTCAATGTATTGAGGGAAATAGGCATGGGCATTTGAGTACCCTATTTGTAACGTGAAAGTAAGTGCGGTATACAGAGAACCCGTGTGGGTTGTAAATGTTCGCAGGCGATCATAAAATATGACAATTTGTGCATGATTCTCAATGTTTAAGATACATTCCTCATCACTTAGGCTCGTTTTAGAACATAAACTGTCAAGGTTCCTTTTAAACGGTTACAGCGATGGTGACATCACAACGTCTTCAGGGAAGGTATTCTATTGTTTCACCATTCTGACAGAGAAGGAGAACGTACGCACATCCAGTCTCGCCTGCTGGATGTGCAGTTTCAATGGGTGACATTGCAGATGGGTCGTGGGAGCAAATTCAAAGATGTCGACAATTCCAGGCAACAATCCAATCCCTTCACAATGCTGAATGTCTGCAGAAGATCACAACGCATTTACCTATAACTCAAAGGGAAGAGATTGAGATTCATTAGGCGCGTTGGATATGGCAAGGAGCTTTGACTCCAAACCATTTTGGTGGCTTTCCTCTGTATTCTTTCGAGGCAGTTCTGACCTTTAACTGTCCAGGGTTTTCAGGCTTGCACAGCATATTCCAAATGTGTCCTAATGAATGTTTCAAAAGTCATAGCGAAGAGATCTTCATTGAAATCCAAAAAGGTTCGTCTGATGGCATGCAGCACCGCGATTTCGCTCTTCGCCACTTTCGAGCAGTGAGAGGTCGGTTCTAACGTGGAGGTTGACGGTACACCAATGTCATTTTCGGTTTCCACGTCTTTTAACGCTTCATTGTTGAGAAAGTAGCTTCTACTTTTGGCAGATCCAGATAGGTTGCCTAAGCGAAGTATTGTACACTTATCGACGTTGAACCGCAAAAGCCAATGCTTCGATAACTCCTCCAACCGAGTTAGGTTTATCCGTAGTTTATCTTCATCAGCAGGACTCTGGATTACATTCCAGCTTTTAATGTCATCGGAAAAACTTTGCTGCTTCACAGTCCAGATTCCTGACACAATGGTCTACGTATATTAAAAACAGTATTTGCCCTAGTACTGAACCCCGAGGAACCCCACTCTTGACCGCAGCATAACTTGACCTCTCTTGGCCGATGCACATAACCTGGCGCCGATTCACGAGAACGTTTTCGATCGACTCTAGGAGCTTACCTCTGATTCCAATTTCTCCAAGGTCAAGGCGCGGAGCTCATTTTTGAAAGCTATGTGAAAGTGTAAAGATAGAATCAAAGTTTCTTAATTTTCTCTAGTAGCTAAAATTACTAGCCGATTACTAGCACCAGGAATGAACGCTCCCATTAGCTAGCATGCACAAGTTTTCATGTCAATTCTCTAGTCCTATTGGCTTGTGTCACTTTTAACCGTTAATGCTATTGGCTCCTGGAAAAGTCGGGAAGTCTATATTTTCACTAGCTGTAAAAACGTCGCAACTATCAATGAAGCCTGGAAGTCCATAAAAACTGTATCGATAATCATATTGGCTCTTTTCGATCTACAATGTATGATTTACGCATACCCATTGGTCTATTCTATGTAAACCTATCAAATCGTCTGGAGAACACGACATAAATACCGAGGAAAACTGGGGCTCATCACTTTGGACCGGAGACCGCTCTCTGACGCTTCTCCAGCCATCGCCATTCTTTCTCCTACGGACCTCCCAAATAAAGACCTCCCAATACTAAGCAAGTTATTCTCAGTATTTCTCGAAAATGGTTTCTTCCCCGATTACTGGAAAACTTCTATTATATTACCAGTTTTAAATCTGGTTCCCGCTCGGACATTCATAACTATCGCGGTGTTCATAAAAAGCCCTCTCTTGCTAAACTCTTCAGCATAAGCAATCAAATTATCAAATTTTCCCAACACGGCTTCTTACCGGACCGCTCTTGTGAAACCTGCCACATGTCTTTTCTAAATCTACTAACCCCTCTTCGTAATGATCATATGTCTGTGGTAGTTATCTATTTTGATCTTAGTAAGGCATTTGATAAAGTGCCTCATAAACGAATTCTAGCTAAACTAGAAGCTATAGGATTTCGTAGACCCCTTACTGACTTTATTAGATCATACCTTAATGATCGAAAGCAAAAGGTTTTAGTAGGGTCCTCGTACTCAAGTGCTACCCGGATTGTTAGTGGTGTCCTTCAAGGTACCGTATTTGGTCCTTTGTTGTTCTTACTGTATATAAATGATATTTCATCGATAGTTAAACATTCTCAATCTTTTATTTATGCTGATGACCTCAAATGCGTGTATTCCTTCTCTAACTCTACGACCGAACGGTGCCTAGAACAAATTCATTCAGAATAAGACGCTCTTTCGGCCTGGAGCTCAACATGGATAATGGATTTCTCACCTACTAAGTGTCGCTACATGAGCTTTGGGCCTGTAAGGCTGCCGCAACCTCTTATTTTTGAAGGTTGCCCTATGATTGAATGTTCCTTCATCAAGGACTTGGGCTTAAGCTACACCAATAAATTAGATCTTTCGCCTCATGCCGATAGAATTACGGTCAAAGCTGCTCAGATTTGCGGCTTTATTTCTTATAATTTCTACCTTCCTGAAATTAAATTAAGACTTTATCGTATGTTTGTACTTCCCATTCTTGAATTTTGCTGTCCTTTCTTTGGTTTAATGAACGAATCTAGCCGTTCAAAAATTGAAAATGTCCAAAGACATTTCACAAAAAAACTCCTATTTCCGACTCTTTCAAATACTTCCTACTCAACAAGATGCCAGCTAATGAAGCTAAAATTTCTTTGGGTCAGGAGACTTGAAGCAGGCTTTTTGTCTCCTTTTCCGACTAAATAATAGTTCAACTCTCCCCAAGCTTGCTGTCATTACCCCTGTTAGTCTTCCTTATAACCTAAGAAATTCTGCACTAATTATACCTCCACCTGCATCCTTCACGTGTAAACGCTCTCTCTTCTTTGCTTCTAGGTATAGTTTTCTTTGGAATAACTTGCCAATTGAAATAAGGTCGTTAACATGTCTATCTGCATTCAAGCGAAGACTGCACATTTATCTTAACACTGATTCTATTAACCTTTTATTTTCCTCATCTTTTCCCAGTAGCTTTCCCCATGACTCGGAGAAAGGACCCTCGGGAATTTAAATGACCCTCTTGAAACTATATTTTCGCTACCTCGGGTCGCCCTTGAACTATGGTGACTCCTTATATCACCAGTCATCCAAACAAGGACGTCATTCGGACGTACACATTCGGTGGTCTACAGTATAAAATGCTACCGTTTCTTTGGATACTAACCATCATCAGAATTCAATTCTGGATCCTAAGATGCTGAGGACTTAAGTTCATTGACACATTTTCCATCGACAAGTCTTGACAACCTTGGTAATTTTCTCCGCTTTCGCAACCCCTACGATGGTCTCCAGGTTCAGTTGAGGATCAACGCGGGTTCTGATGGTTTTGCCTCTTTGATTGATTGACTACGCAGCCGGCGAGGTCGCATCTCGATGATGATCTCATGACCTCTACTGTCCCCTCTTCCTTTTGACCCTGGTGTCCACGATGAGTTCGTCCTCTCTCACCTCCACTGGTGGTTACAAACAGCAGCTCTGACTGCTATATTATCTCTCACATGACAAGGAGCGTTCCGAACACTCATACGTTGTCAGCAACATCACAGCACTTTCCCATTGCATCTAGCTATTAATTTTTAGTGAAGCAGTTTTTTTCTCCTATTTTTTTTTTAAATTGGCGGCTCGCTGAACTCCGCCTCCGATTTAACCGTAGGAGTTTTTTTTACTGCTTCTTTTCTAGTTCACCGTTTATGTTAAAGATTGTTGACTTTTGTTTTAAAAATGGCAAATTTTTCTGAATCGGATATGCCTACCATATTGTTCATTTCTGCTGTTAATATGGCTGCTCACATAGTGCAGCAATTATCCACTTTTTATTTATTTATACCGCGATACTAAGTTTGAAATGACGGGGCTCTCTGGACCTTAAATATACAATTTATTATTATTATTTATCTCCATAGGACAGCCAATCCCCACCAAAGGACCCTCGCAGGACCAAGCCCCAATAGAATACCAACTCCTTGTTTCAAATAATCCCTAAACTCTTCACCTTGCCAACTGTCTTGTTCTTACTTGGGCGTCCTTAATTTGGATTCGTTACGCATCGTATATGGGTCCATTACATTTTGGTGGCAGCGGTAGGATTATAAATGTCCGATGATTTGATAACTAGGCTAGTCCATGCAATAGAGCGAGCTTCAAGCTCTGGATGCCGTCAACTTAAGCCGGAGAAGCTTACGGTG